>JAVJIF010000438.1:0-69967 GCA_038442645.1 Agave tequilana
GAGCTTCTTTTGTGGGGACTCAAACATGGCTTGTACGGCTTCTATACTTTTTTCTAACTCAGATTTTTTTCTTCAATTGTTAGTTCTAGAAAAGGAATAAGGAAGCAAAATCAGGAATGAATATTGTGAATATTGTGGACAAGGTATAAGGAGGTTGAAATTTGATCCGAGGGAGGTGACTCCCCATTGACTCTGTGAGGAGTTAAAATTATTTTAGAAATTATGGTTATAAGATTGGGGGTATGGGTTGTATTAATTCGGATAAGTCTAACCCAGTGTATTTGGTTGATTCATATTGTAAAAGCCGGGTTGGAATTATCTGAATCAAATGGGGTCGATGTGAAATATGGATTCATATTAGGACTGAAAGAATTGTTGTTATTAAATTCTATTTCACAAACAATCACAGACAAGAAAGAAAAAGCAAGCAACAAACAAAAGAAAAGAAAAAAATTAAAACCAAGCCTATACTAAGGTTGACCTAGACCTAGACGACTCCTAACTGGTCGATTACCCCTGCGAGATTGTTGTATGAATCCGACCACAAGGCCAGGTAGTGGTAAAATACGTGGGAGGTATCTGTGCGTAAGCGACAGACCTTAATTACGCCAAATCACAGTATCTTCGAGGCGTAACCTCTTAATCCCCAACCTTAGACACCGATTTCACAAGAGTATAATTCAAAACAAGTTCCACCCTCGGTCAATCTCTTAATGAGTCCAAGCTATCCCTAGGATCCAACGTCTATCAATTTTTATTAGGGCTTAGGTTGTGTGAGTGGGGAGGTGATTTTTGGGCTAAGGAAGGGTGATGAATTCTCCACCTTAGCTTGTATGGGTTTTACCCTTAATTTCAATTCGTGCAAGTATGTAATATAGATAAGAATATAACATAAAGCGAGTAAATCATCCACATATTTGTCCTATGCTATATGCAATGCCATATGTACACCTCAGTCCAAATCACAACAACAGAACAAAATACAGTATATTAGAATTGAATTGACATGTGCCTAAATGCAAATGTCTAAACCATTTTAAAAGTGTCCAAATACCATATTTAGTTCTTTAGTTATTCTAGTGTATAGGCAATCAAAGTAGATAATTAGCAGAAGAATACAATAATATATGCAACTTGCAAATACCCTGCAAAAGACAAAGCATAATTGCCACAAAATTGCCGCGTTTTCACGACTTTTCTTGGATTTCTGTGGCTAAGTTTCAGAAGAAAGCTCCCTACTTTCTCGAGCAGGGAGGGGCACCAAGAGTAGACTTCTGTAAAATAAAGATTCTATAAAAATTGCCCTACACACCAAACAGAGAAGAAAATGTTAAAAAAAACGTGAAATTAAAACCATTCCCGTTCTCGGCAACGGTGCCAAAATTTTGATCGGGGTGGAACCAGCACTTAAAAATGTGTATATTATGAAAAAAATGTGTATATTATGAAATAAATGAAATTATATGTGTGCTAATGTTCCCTCGATACTTCCGGTATAGTATTAGCTCAACGGGTCGAATCCACAGGGACGGGAGGCGATAAAAGTATTAACAGTCCATTCACGTGTTATGTTAACAATTCCTTCTTTGTTAAAAGAATGAGAAAATGATAAAGAGAAGAAAAGAAATCTGAAAGTGATAGGTGGAGAAAACGATTAGACGATGATGTGAAAACAAAAGAGAAGTGATTTTAAAAATAAAAGAAGATGAAACAAAGGATGAACTAAGAAGATGGTGAAAACAATGATAGGAGAGTGATAAAAAGATTTAGAAATTATTTTAAAACAAAGTAAAAAGGAAACTCATGGCTATTAACTACTAATTGCTCCACTAACCATGCTAACCTCTTAGTGATAGTTGCCTCATATGGATCCTTGGCCATCACTAGTCCTTGGCTTCAAGAGACGATACAAAGCATGACACATAAGATTGTTCTTTCACATTCAAACAACACATCCATACCACATAACAATTTGCAAGTTGCTATTAAATCATCAAAAACGGTTAGAGGTGAGCATGAAATAAAAAAGACATTACAAGTTAGCAAGTTAGTGGGTTAGATATTAGAAGTGTTAGAATGTTAGAACCCATCATCATGAGCCATCAATGGCTCATGGAAGAGCAAGGCCTTGTAGAGGCTATTGATTCATGTGAATTATCAAGTAAGTATTTAGATAGTTAGTAGTTAGTAGTTATATTGTCATGAGAAGAAAAATTAACTAAACATCATGTAGAAGATGGAGAAGATTATAATGGAGAAGAAAGGAGACACTTTTACATAGATTGTCACCATCTATTACATCAATCTCTCTTTCTCTCTCTGAATCTCTCGGCGCTAATACATGATCTAAAAATAAAATGAAATACAAATGAAAAGAAAAGAAAAGAAGAACACCTACACTAACTTACACTAAAAGAGAGAAAACCTAGTCTATTTCTCAATATGCTTGCATTTCGGGCCTTTACAGAGGTATGTTGGCAAAAAGGGCTTCTAGAAGACGAGATGAAGCCACGCGTCGAAAATCAACGTGTGGATCTCCTAAAGGGTCGCGGAAACGCGGCTATAGCCGCATTTTCGCGGCTAAACTAGGGGCTTAGGTCCCTGGTTTTGGCGAGCATATTCCCGTCAATTCGAGGACCTTCATGGTATACTTGGATTCGGGTATTTTCGTTTGAATATTCATCTGACGTGCGTAAAATTCTATGTTCAATGCATCTTCTAGAATCTCCCTTATTTGCCTCCAAGAAATGCGAATTTAATTACCCGAAAAATGGGTTTAATTAAGCTTTTAGTACCCTTTTGCCCCTAGACTCTTGATATCTGCAAAGTAGACAAAAACACAATTAGAAATGATATATTATTTAAATTAGTAGAAAAATGCGATATAATAATGAAAAATTGTAGACTAATCACCTACACATCCGGATTTTATTTTTATACTTGACAAGGGTTTATGTGGTTTGAAACAAGCTCCAAGAGCTTGGTATGAAAGATTGAGTACTTTTCTTATTTTAAATGGTTTTGTTAAAGGCAAAGTTGATACTACCTTGTTTACAAAGCATACAGATGATGATTTTTTAATAGTACAAATATATGTTGATGATATCATTTTTGGATCTACTAATGAAAAACTTTGTAAGGATTTTGAATCATGCACAAAGAAAGAGTTTGAAATGTGCATGATGGGGGAGCTCAGCTATTTCCTTGGACTCCAAATCAAGTAAATTGAAATGGGATCTTCATCAATCAAGCTAAGTAAACAAGATAACTCATCAAGAAATTTAGACTTAAAGATACAAAGATATGCAAGACTCCCATGGCTACCACAACGAAGCTTGACAATGATGAACAAGGTAAAAATGTTGACATTAAACTCTATCGTAGCTGATTGGTAGTTTGCTTTACTTGATAGCTAGTAGACTGGATATCATGTTTAGTGTGTGTCCTATATGCTAAATTTCAATTTTGTCCTAAAGAGTCTCACTTAATTGCCGTAAAACGCATTATTAGACATCTAAAGAGAACTATTGGAATGGGCTTGTAGTATCTAAAGACTGGACAATTCTCTATGATGAGTTATTCGAATGCCGACTATGTCAATTATAGAGTGGATAGAAGAGCACTAGTGAAACTTGTTAATTTTTAGAAAATTTTCTCGTTTCGTGGTCTTCTAAGAAATAAAATTTCGTAACCTTTTCACCGTCGAGGTGTAGTATGTTGCGACTGGGGTTTGTTGTGCACAAATTTTTTTAGATGAAATATACTCTCCTTGATTATGATTTGCATTTTAATCATATTAAAATTTTTGTGATAATACTAGTAACATTCATATGACTAAGAATGCGAATCAACATAACAAGACCAAGCACATAAAAATTAGATATCACTTTTTTCGAGATCAGTATGAGAAAGGAGATATTGAGATTGACTATATTTCAACCAATTTTTAATTAGCATATATTTTTACTAAATCACTTGATTTTCTTTCATTTATGGTGAATTGAATGTTTGCATCATGGAGCCATGAGTTTTTCAAAGTATTATCTGTTTTGGTAGTTATGTTTGATTTTTATTGTGTGTTTACTTTAAATTGGTATAATTTAGCTTATTTTAAAATAAAATTGGTATCAACAATGATAGACTTTTAATATTCATTCTATTGATATCTATTAGTTTTAAGTGATTTTTGAGTCCCTTTTTGATTAATGACAAAAAGGGGGAAAAGATTTATGAGTTATTTTGTATTAGAGAGATTAGATTTATGAATTAGAGATTTATGATTTAGCTACTACTTGCTATTACCACTATTTTATGTTTGTATGCCTTATTTTGTTGCATACCTGTTTGGTGGTTAGAGGCAAGGATGGTGGTTGGTATATTCATGCATAGTTTTTCATATCTATACCTATATGCATATGATGAATTTTTTTTTAAATTATCACATTCTTTGGTCATAAATGATTAAACTTGATAAATAAGTAAAACTTTAGGGGGAACTTTTCAAACTCTTTATATATGTCTATCATCAATAACTCATATGTATTGTCATCATCAAAAAGGGGGAGATTGTTGGCCCAAAGGTATACTCTCCGATTTTATTTTGATGATTACAAAGCACATGATGTTATTTGGTACTAATGAAGTCTATGTGTTTCTAAGTATTTCAGGTTCTAAAAACATTGTTGGTGTATTCTTCCTCAAAAGGAAGGTATCTAGTTTCAAGGTCACTCAAGGGAAGGGGTCGAGTTTGGACGATCATGGTTTACATTTTGGAGATGGTCTCTTGAAGATTTCTTGAAGACATAAAGTACAATTATAGACAATAGAATGTTTAAAGTATAGTGTGTAGAATTGATGCTCAATAAGTCACACACACAAAATATAAGTTTTCAAAAAATGAGTTTTGATATCTAGTTTTTCTCATTTCGGTATTTTACAAGGTTTAATATTTGATACATCTCCTATATTTTTTTTTTCAAATTTATATTTGCAGCTTATGTCATATATCTTATAGCCTATGTACAGTCAAAACATTTTTCAAACCAATACAAAAATAAAAATATGTTTGATTTCAAAAACTGTTTTTAGGCCAGATAGGGTCGATCAGGCGGTCGACCGGATCTCGTGGCCATGTCTTTGTGAATGCTGTGCATGTTTATCGGATTACCGACTGGTTGATCGGTAACTCTAGCGGTCAATCGACTGACAAGCTTTTGGTCTCAATTGAGGCCGATTGATCGAGTGGTCGACCGAAGTCCGACGGATAGTTCAATTTTTTGAACTGTCAGTCGATCGACCGAAGTTCTGTCAAAGCTACAGTAATGGCTAGTTTTTAAAAATCTAGTTTTTTAAGTTATTCTCCAACGAGTATTTTTGCTTTTTTTTTTAGTCTAATTTCTCTCCTAATGAGCTGATGGCTCTTCTAACAGTGTTTTATATCATTTGCCTATATATATGGTTCATTTGTAGAGGATTACTAACAAGTTTTTATTGAGAAATATTTGAAAAATCAAGTTTATTCAAAAGAAAAGATTTAAAGTTTTCTTGCTTCAAGTGGTCTCATTTACAAACCAATTTCTGTAAGTTTTTAGCTCTTAAATTGATTCATTTCAACTGATTTTCTCTTTTACAAACTTCTTTAGCTCCATCTCACATCAAATAGTATAGGAAGTTGTAAAATAGATTGTTTGTGATCTTCGTGGTCACGAAAAACTTGTAAACCTCATTGGCTTTATGCTGCCTCTTGTGTAGAGGATTGAGAGTTAGAGTTGTATACTCTAATCTTATGTAGACCATTATAATTCCTTTGTGGAGGCTTATTTGTGAAAAGATCCTTATTGGATAGTGTCCTTCACGCTGTGAAGGCGGGGATATTAAGCTTGGTGCTCGAAATTCAAATAAATCATTCATGTTTGCGATTGCTTCTTCTCTTGCTCTACTATACTTGCTATTGCTTTCACTTGTATTTTACATTCATTTTCTCTTGTTATTCATTACTAGCATCATTTTCACTTGTCAGTTTTCACTCTCTAAATCAAGAAGGTAATTGAGCACCTCAACTCATTGTCTAGAGAAATATAGAAGAGAAGTCCTAGAGCCCTTCATAGGGAATCTGCTTCACTTCTTGATTTGAGTTGACCATTTGCATTATTCATTATACATTTATTATATTTTCGCATTATTGACCATTAGATTAGAACTACACCTATTCATGCCCCTCTAGGTGTACTTTCATTATTTACTTAAGGTTACTATTGACGCTGTGATGGGATTCAATAACCACATGATCTTCACATTGTGATCTTTCGTAATAGCCTAGATTGTGCTCCTAATTACGAAAGTGATATCTGCTATTCTTTAACTACTCACGTTGAAATAGGGATCATAAACTATGTTTGAAATATGGAATGACCTGGTGGTGTAACAGACTCCACAAATATAGGCGGGATTTGATAAAGTTTGTTACAGAGGTTGTGTTGCTTAAGTCAGAAGAACTGACTTCCAGAGAAGGAATGCCCTCGGGAGAGTTAATTCCTCAGGAGAGGAGAATGGTTTCTAGAATGTTCTGGACGCTTCTCTTGCTTTGAGATTTTCCTTGCGAGTATCTTCGGGAAATTCTGATGGTAAGGGCCATACATGTCTTGATCCTAGCATAGGTCAGATTTTGGCCACTACAGATGTTCCCTCCACTCCCACTTTCTCTCGACTTTGAGGGGAAAGAGTGGACCAAAAATGAGTATCTCCTAGCTCGAGAAGTTTGAGGTATCACTTGTCATATGAAAAGTCTTGTACTCTGGCTTTCTTTGAAAACTTATGAAGACAACTAGGTAATTAATGACTCAATTCTTGACTTCATAATAGAGGAGATTATGTGGCAGGATTGAATCGAATCCGGTTGATCTGATATGCCAAAAAATTTGAGATTCAAAACTGTCTTTGTAAATGTGAAAGTTTTTTGAATTCGAGGCAGTTCGGCTTCTTTGTCTATAAATAGGAAGTTTTTTTTGGGAGACCTAACCTCAAAAGGCTCTCATCTACCCCTGATATTTCCTGCTTTGGTGGATTGAACTGTTATTCTTTCTTCGTTTGATGGAAAAGAATCCGGTGTAATGCTCTGCTAGTTCACGTAGCCTACCCCAAATACTTGGACAAATGTCTTAGCTATTGTTGTTGTTATTGCTCGATGGAAAAAGAAGACGAAGAGGATGCAAATGATGAAGACGGTGGTTGTCGGCCCCTTTACCATGCAATTTTGGATCTCATGATGGCCTGATCACAAAATTTCGGTTCATGTGATAAAGTCTCTCCACTGGGAGAAGTGAGATTTTGCTCGGGTGGCAATGATGTTGGATCTGGATTCCATCACCGTTGTCAACTTTTGGATTCTTCACTCTGGGCCAGATTCATGGTCCTCGTGCCGGGAGACTCTTTTCTTAAGGTGAGGCTCAGGAAAGAAACATGGGTGGATGACCTGGGATGATGAGGCACCCCATCTTGGACACCTACCGGGATGGAGAGACCGTGGCGTGATGCCATCACACTCTTGCATGTTGTGAAGAGGATAGTCTGGCCTACTTGGGAGGCGTGCTCTACTTGGGGAGAAAGAGGCGGTCCTCTATTCAAGAATCTCCTATTTCTGTGCAGAAACCTCCCTAAGCTTTCTTCGGGGGTTGCGGTTGGTGGCATGTGCAATAGAATCGCCTATGTATGCAATGTTCCCCGATTAGATGGATCTTTGTTAGCTTCAGCATCACGATTTTTGGCAAGCCTGAGTCGGACATGCTTATTTATTTTTCATTTTCAAAAAATCAAATATAAACATGTAATAGACATGTATTACTCTTGTAAGATGTAACCGAGTATGTAATTGAATAGACATGATAAGGAAAATTTTGTAATTAAATTAATTCTGGAATGAAAATGGAGATGCGTGTTTAAATCTTGCCTAATTTGTCATTTTTTGTATTGCTTGGAGGTGTATGTATGCTTAGAGATTGAATTTTATTTTCGAGATATCAAGGGATGATAGCGTGCAATGTCCAAGTGGTGATTTATCCCATAGTGGTGTCTGTATGTCTTACCTTTATAAAATCTTTGGATATATAACCTCACAAGTTCGGTCATCGGAGGGATAATCCAAACAAGGAAACATTCATGAATATACTTGATTTCGCGCATGGCTAAAGTTCAGTAGCACCTGCAGGAAAGTCGATCTGAGGTGGGGAAAATCCCAACAACAGATTGGATGCATATGTTTTGGATAGGGGTCCCTACTCGGTCGATGATCTGGTACCTCCAATGTGGGAATAAGCCTAATAGCAGAGTTGTCCTCTTGTGCGGGGTTTTCCATCAATGAAGCTGTCTCTCGATCGGGGGAAATTCCACAACGAAGTATGTATGTATGCATTTTTCTGCCTGTAGGGTCAAATGAGGGGAATCCGTAGGCTTGCGTTGTTGCCTTGGAAAAGAACATTTTTGGTGTCAGTGTAAAATTTCTTTGAGTAGCTAAAAAATTACAATGGAACGATTCCGATTATAAAAGAGGGAAGAAAACTCGGTTCTCCCTTTTGTTTAAAGCTGGGTTCTTTGAGTGGCGATGGAGAGTGATTCGTGTTCTCCGTTGGCCGACTGACTGTTTAGCTTCACTTCAGGATGCTCTCAAAGACTGATCAGAGAGGAACTTTGTTTTTAACACATAAAATGTTTTGTGTCCACTGATCACTCCTTTTCTCCCTCTATCCAAAAGTCCTCTCTTTGGATGCAAAAATGAAGAGTCTTTTGATTCAAAAAGAGTTCTCTGAGTCCAAAAAGAGAGTTGCTTCCTTCATAGCCACTCAGGCTATTTATAAGGAGTTATATGGGTATTATCGTCCCCTAAAATCTTTCCGTAACGGGGATTAACTCTCTCATTACGTGGGCAGTTAACTGACTCAGTAATGGGAGTCAGGTACAACAGAAAAGTGAGTCTCTCGGTGGATGCGAACCTCGCGTTGCTTGTTGTAGTCATGGGCGTCTCAAAATGTAGAGTTGCCCAGAATCGCGTTTGAAGTGGGACATAGGGTTTCTCAGACCCGCGTCTGAAGTGGAGTACAGAATTGCTCAGACTCGCACTTGACCTAGAACACGAAGTTACTCAGACTCGCGTTGGTCGGGACATAGAGTTAGTAGACTCACGTCGAACGCGCGCTTGCTTGGCCCGCATCTGAAGTCTTCATACTTCTTGTGACGCGAGGTCCGCATTTCAGTTCAAAACACGACCTTCAGTTGAAGTGAGGCTCGCGTCTAATAACTTGTCCTTAGTGATTTTTTGATAGTCTGCAGAACCCCCTCCAAAGTTTTTGATACTCCACGATTAATTGGGATGGATTTCGAAATACTTTGGATTTCGGTTTAATTTGGCTTCCCTTGATTGAACTGGCAATCTTTTGAGATGGCCTGAACTTGATCTTTCTAGATTATGGTCTTCATGAGCGCACTATTAAACTACTTTTCATGAGCTCTGGTTTGCTTGTTGGTGTACTGCTAAATCGGTGGAGTTGTCAATTGCTCTGGCTAGTGTATTGTTGAACCAATCGCAGAAGCAGGGACATACTCCTTGTATGTGAGAAAAGCAGCCCTCACAGACATGGTTATCACACTAATCAAGTGGAGATGCAAACTTCAGTGGAGTTGAGATGCGACTCTTAATTGTTGTAGAGACGCTGCTCTTCATTGTTGTGGAGACGCGGCTCCTAATTGTCATGGAGACGCGGCTCTCAATGCTGTTAAGTCGCGGCCATCATTGAGATGCAACTTTTGGGACGCGAAGATTGCATTAGATGCTTCAATGTGCGAATGCAGGCACCGCTTAGGACGCGTGTTTGGCTCTAATTGAACCGAGATACACATCGCGTTTATCAGCCATTGGAAGGCCTATAAAAGATCCGGGTCTTTCAATAGTCAATTCATTTTGACTGTTCATCCTCTTCGATGAGACCCACGTCTAAAGCTACCAAGCTTTCTTAAAACCCATAAACTCTGAGCTTTTTTCCAATCATTTTCAAATATTTAACCGTGCTCATGGCTCCATCAACAAAAACTGTCGCTTTCTCTTTGAATGTCGTCGATGCTTAATCCCAAATGTGTGATGTTCCTCCTCAAGAAGCCGCCATTCAAGTAAAAAGTCTTCAAACGACTTTCACCATTAAGAACAGAACAAGCTCTATCCTCTTAATTTCTCTTTGAAGTTTCAAAAACTTCTATTGAAGTTGATCAGTCGACGCGCATCTTGCTGGTCCGGTTTGATTTGTGAATGCAGTTCTCGCATTGCTGAGCAGAACGCAGACCTAGCTTATCCTAGTGCTTCTTTTCTTCGTCAACCTGACCCTCGCATTTGCAAATTGAACGCGGGTTCAGTAGACTTCACGTCTCGAGACTTCTTAGCGCGGGTCTCATTTGCGAGACTCATGTTTGAGTCTGTAGACTTAGAAACTTTTTCTAAGTATGGAGTCTAGACGCAGGCTTCATGTGGGCCTTGCGTATCAGCCATAAAACGCAGATCTCATGTGTTGAATCTCATATTTGGACTTCAAAAGTGTAGTTCACTATTTTTAGAGTACTGATGTTGTGTTCTCTTTTGCTTGCAGTGATGCATTCCTCGATTCCTCTGGGAAAGAGGTGCCATTTTGGGTATGCAGGTGGACCAGATCCGAATGTCATCTCCAAAGAAAAGAAGACTATATCGGCCTTTTGCTGGTGAGGGTCGAGAATGGCCAACAAAGTTGAGCCAGGAAAGCCCATAGACCCTCCGAGAATTTATCACGGATGGGAGGCTTGAATCTGAGGCATGTTTATTATTGAAGAAGCCAGATTTTTTTTTTTGGAGACTCCATCGATGAGGATGTGGAAGCGATGCTTGATGGCAGTTGCAAATAGCTCCATCAGCGAGGGTAGCATAGCTTCTTTTTCCCTAACATGGAAAGGATGTTCTCCTTATCATTCATGCAACTGCTATCTCTTCGTCAATCGATGGAGTGGGATCTGACAGAGGAACACTCTGAAGCTTCTCTTGGGTAGATCTGTCAATATACGACAGTCCTAGTGGATCATGACAAGAATGTTGTTGGACTATTGTGGAGTTCCTTAGAGGTAAAGTACCGTACGGGTGAGACTCTTTATCAAGCGTCCACGTTCATTAATTAATTCATGGATGTTAAAGATGACTTCCCACTAGGTGAGTTCTGAGCTTTGGGGTGGGTCCATTCTTCGGATAGGTATTGGTGGGCAGGGATGGTGGTCTTCATCCTTGAAGATTTGAAGGATGAACTACTATAGACCGACCTTTATACTATGGTCCGGGCTGTTCAGTATGGCATTCTGCAAAGCAGCCACCACTTCTTTGCCATGCTAGAGTGTTACAATCTGGACACGTGTACGTTCTTCACCTTTGTCAGAGACCACTATGCAAAGAACCCAGGTTTAAACAAAGGGGGTATCCAACCATTCTTCCCTCTTTTATAATCAGATTATTGATCAATGGTAATTTTCTTTACAATAAAAAAAAGAATTTATGCAATCAATTCTTTTTTGAGAAAACAAGAGATGGCGACTCCGCTGGGGACAACTTTCTCCACTAATGAGCAAGTCATTACGCAAGGTGACATCACCTTCATAAAAAAAATGATCGAGTCATTTATCATGAAATTCGATCAGGCAAAGTATGAAGAGTTCCTCTCTTCTGGCTCCAAGAGCCCTAGGGTGGCACGGCAGTACCGCAGGGTCATCTTAGAGATCCACTCTCAAGTCCGTTCAGAGACTTTTTCAAAGATGGCCTACGCAAGCAGCGTCATTTCTGGCCGCGTCGCACGCATAGCCCGCGTGAACGTCTCCCACGAGATCCGCGAGGTCAACGTCATTTAAGGCCAATCTTACCATGCCCCTCCTCTTCCTCAGCTCTAGGTTATCAGGGGTTTCCAACAACTCATGAAGCATAACCAGAATGCTGAACATCGATAAAAGAGACGCACACGTCGACAACAAATGCAAAAAGCTGAAAAAACCATCTATCCAGCAGATATAGGATGCGAGGCTCATGCCTGCGTCTCTTCTAAACTGCATCAGACGCGCGAAGTCTGCGTCAAAATACCAAAACGCGGAGCTCAAGAGACTCGCATTTCTGAGGCCTCACCTCACACACGCAATGTTCAGCAATGCGAGGTCTGTGTCCCTTCTCAGAGACACGAGACCCCTATCTCTACGATAGAACGTGGGACTCTTAAAGTCCGTGTTTCTCAAGTGTCGCTAGACAAACACGATAATCGACAACATGAGGTCTGTGTCTCTTCTTAGCAGAGGCACAAGACCCGCATTTCAAATCCAAAATGCGAGAGTCGTGTCCGTTCTATAGAACATGAGCTCTACTTCTTTGAACCCTGCGCCCCTGAGACGAGTGTTTTCGAGTTGCGACGCATGGTTAATATTCGTTCTCCAATAGCTAGGGTCAGAAGGGAGCTAAAAAATTCTCATTCTCAGAGACTCGAGGCTGGTCTCCTCAATCCCCTTTCGACGGATCTAAGGGATTGTCATCTACATCAGTCTCTCGCTCGGCCAAAAGGCGTCATTCTCGTACAAGGAGAACTTTCTCTGATGCGGAGTACCCTGAAGTTACTGCAAACATGGTAGGTCCAAGCACTACGCCAAGCAAGACTAAGGGGAAGCAGCCAATAGTCAGCTCTGATGAGTCTGACATTGAGCCGAAAGGAGTATACCAGCATACCCGCACTCAAACTGGTGTGATAGCCCTAGTGGACTACAGTACCTTAGCCTGGGGCATCTAAGTAAGCGAGTTACTCTATCAAACAAAACTTTGCAAGATGACCTTTGCGGCCAATGTAAATAAGTATACACATGAGCATACTTACGAGCATGATGTGTATGTGTATGACGTGGAGTATGCGCATGCATATGTGGAACATGTTTCTTACAAAACATATATTCCAATCTATTATAGTTGAAAGCACATTGGCTCAAGGTTGAGCCCATGCATTCAATTTTTATTCTTCAAAACGCAAATATCATTCTTGTCAATAATGGAGAAACAATATTAGCATGAGAAACAAAATTCTTTTTCACTTTGTTAAAAGAAGTCTTTTCCTTTTCTTTTAGAGCAAAATCCAATTGGTTTTTTACTTGTGAAATCAAATCAATATTGTTTTTCAAAGCAACAATTTGATTTTTCATGTTTTTGTTTTTAAGTTTCAACAAATTATATTTTTCTTCAATATTTCAAAGAATGAAGCAATCTCATCCATACTAAGATTATTATAATCTAAATGAGATTCTAAACTTACCTCGAGAGGGTCATCCCCTTGGACCATGAAGCACATGTAAGCAGAATCATCCTCCATTTTGGATTTACTCTCCAAATCCCAAGTTGAGGCTTGCATAGCTTTTCCTTTATCTTTCCTTCCTTTATAGAATATTTTTCCCATGATCATTATGAGCTTTGTGAAATCTTCATCTTCTTCATTTTCCATTTGCTCATCATCCTCTCAGGTAGTTGGTGTGCAAAACTATTCTTCTTGTGTTCTCTTGGGAGGCCTTGAATGCAGCACTAATCTTCTTTTGTAGCTCACTATCTTCTCTTATTTTCACCTCCATCTAATGGGTCGTTAGATTACCCATAAATCTGGAAAACCCATGTCCTCATCATTTAGTTCCTTCAAGGTGTTAACTTTACCTCCCAAGATTTGGAAAGTGCCCTAATGATCTTTCGTACCTTTTGACCATTGGAGATAGATTTACCAAGAGAAATGAGTCTACTACTAATAGTTGTGAATCGAGTAAATATATCATCAATAGATTCACCATCAAGCATATAGAAACTAAAATATTATGAATTAAGCAAATCAGTCTTTACTTTCTTTATTTGTGTAGTGTCTTCATTAGTGGTGATCAAATTTTCCCAAATACCATAGGCTGATGTGCAATTTATGATCCTGGATATATCATCATCATTTAGTGCTTTTAATAGGGCATAATGGGCTTTTGCATTGCCCTCAAATTTCTTAACAGTGATTTCGTACCATGCGTCCTCATCAACCTTGGGAATAAAAAAGGTTTGTGATGGCCTTGGCTACACAACTTCCTAGGGATTATAGGAAAATAGTCATCTTTGCTTTTCAAATGGGAAAGTTAATGAAATACACCTAGAGGAGGGGTGAATAGGTGTACAAGCTAATCTAATGACAATAATGCGAAATTAAAAACTACTTATGCAAACTAAAACTATTAAGCTAATGCACAAGGTATAACATAAGAGTGTAGCTGAATTCCCAGTGAAGGGCTCCGACTATCTCCTCTGGATTTCTCCAAATTAAGAGTTGAGGTGCCACTACGTCTAGTGTGAGCACACAATTTCAAGCATATATCAATTAAGCGCAAGTATATCAAGCATAAAAAGAGATAAATAATATAAGCATATAAGATATGTAAACACAAGTGAGAGAGAGAGATGAGCAATCGCAAATACAGGAGAATTGTTTCGACGTTCGAGCACCCTTGCCGCCTTCAACACTATGAAGGATTCCACTAGAATCGATCCCGCAAGATCACTCAGTGCCGCAAAACCTACAACGAGTTCACACTAGAACTCTTGGACTCATCAGTCCCTCTCTTTTCCCACAAAAAAATACACGCAAGCAAACTAGCTTGCCAAGGTCGCACCTCTACACCAAGCTCCCACAAGAACTCGTCACAACATGAACCCGCAAGTTCGCCTCCTCAAATACAAGATGAACACTTGGTAATCTCAAGACTTTAATCACCAAAAAACACTCTTACAACAAAGCTCTAATAGGAAAGATATGGTAATGGAAAGCTCAAGTTTGTGTGAGAAAAATAAGATAGAGTTGTGGTGAAAAACTTAAAAAATCTCTTTTGAAAAACACTCTTAAAAAACTCTCCTTTTGATATGAAAGTTTTTGCCCTAAAACAAGTGGAGAAAAACTCTAAGAGAGATGGAAAAAATTGGCTTTGAAACCCTCTTGAAATCTTGTTAAAAATGGCCAAGGGAACCCATTTTATAGGGGATAAAAAACTAGCCGTTTGGTCAAATCTGCAGTCAGAATGGCCTGTTAGTTGATCGGCCAACGGTCGTATTTTTGATTGTTGGGGCCTGCCGGTCGACCGCACCCTGTACTTGACCTTTCGGTCGATCGCCTGGTCGCCCGAGGCAAGATCCAAAAAGCAAATCTCTCTGGACGGTCGACCCCCAGGTCAAGGGGGCAGAGCAGTTGATCACCCGGTCGACCGGCCCTTAAGCCAAACGCCCGTGCACGTTTCTGTGCACATCAGTCGACTGGCCCTCAAATAAGATAGATTTTACATTTCGACTTAGTTTAAGGAAGAATAATTTCTGGTTAACCTATGACCTAGATCACTTATATTTTCATAAAAATACTTCAACACTTTTCTCTATTTCAAAAATACATTTTAAAATACTAACATTTGATTTCTTTCTTTATGCAATTTGTGGGTATAATCAGCTGAAAACCCTCAGGAGATAAAACTCTTCCTCTAGGAAAAATCTAGAGGTTTAACGGCTTGTTGCACATGCTCAGTACAATCACGTCATCTGCGAAAGTAGTATAATAATTTTTTTAGTTTTTTGTTTTGCTCGGGATGAGCAAAAGATAAGTGTGGGGGTGTAATTAGTCTCTAAAACTGCATATTTCATGCCACCTCTTCATATTTATTTCATATTAAATTCTGCTAATAATGCATCTCTTGTATGTTTCTAAGTCCATAGTGTGCAATGAAGAAGAAGACCCTAAATCACCATTTAATGGGTGATTAAAGCCTATAATATAGCCATTGACTTTGGAGAGCAGTTTCATCAAAACCAAGGGCCCAAAACCAGAAACTGGAACATGCAGCCGACAGGGGGACAAACGAGTGGCGTTCAGAAGGCGACGGTGCGCGCACTGCTCTGGTACAGCCGTGGAAACGAGGCTTTGGCTGCGTTATCGCGATCCTACGTGTGTGGCCGCACCCGTGCTTTGGGCCAGGGATTGTCCCCCTGCCCCTTTTCCCCTGGTGCCTATAAATACCTCCATGGGCTTCTTCAGATGGAGATATCCGAAGAGTAGGGTAGTTTCTTTTCAGTTATAGTTTAGGGTAGTTTAGTTTAGTTCTTCTTCTTCTTTCTCTTTGTACTTTTCATTTCTTTTAGATCTTGTAATAGGAGAGAGAGTGGTACTTGGTTGGAAAGCGAGAGTGCTTGTAATAGAAGGTGATAAGTTATGAAAGGTTCTCTCTTTACCTATCTTTGTTTTCGTCTCTCTAACTCCTTTTACATTTTAGCTAATTTTTCTCTCATGACAACTAACTACTAACCACTAACTTGCTAACTTCTTACTTGATAATCCACATGAATCTAATAGCCTCTACTTAGCCTTGCTCTTGCAAAAGCTATTGATGGCTCATGATGATGGATCGAACACTCTAACATCCTAACTCTCTAACAAGCTAACATTACATTACTTCATGCTTACTCTTGTTTAGTTTTGATGGTTTAAGTGAAGCTTGCACTTGTTGTGTTGAGTTTGGATGTGAAAGTTATCACATGGATCATACTTTGAAATGCTCTTGAACCTAAGACTAGTGATGGCCAAGGTTACAAGTGAGGCAACTATAACTAAGAGGTTAGCATGGTTAGTAGAGCATTAGTAGTTAGTAGCCATGGGTTTGTTGGCCCAAAGGCCTTTCACTCTAGTTTTGATGATGATTAACTCATGTAGTTATGTGTACTAATAATCTTGTGATTTTAGTTTCAGATCATTAATCAAGTTATTAATTGGTGATTAGCTTCAACAAGATGATTTGGAAGCTACCCACATGGTGATTCAAGAGCCCGAGCGACAAGATTATATATTGCACTCTTTGGAGTCAAGCTCGGTGGATCACGAAGTTTTGGATCGAGTCGGCTTGGAGATTGCGCTCTACAAGAAGACATCGGTACCATAGTTTAGTTTTGTGTTTAGATCCAAATTGTAAAGATTAGAATAGTATGATATGCTCAAGTTCACAACACACACGTTTCATGTTTTGAATATTGGTTTTCGGTTTTTCGGTTTTAGGTTTAACCGATCTTGGTTTTCATGAATAGATAGATCAAAACAAGTTTACATGGTTTAATGTATATATGATTTGTTCTATATACATGCATGCTTAATTTCCTAGACAAACTTAGTTTTGACTTACTTATCATGTGTTTTATGTTTTGGTATTTTTGACAAAACATATTTTGGAATTATTGACAAAAACATGGATATATATATTTGTTTCATGTGTATTGGATTTCTATCCATATACATCATGCTTCAATGTTGTTTAATATCATGTTTTTGTATTTGGATGAGTTTTGGACAAAACGCTTTTTCTATTCAAAATCCAAGTTTTAGAAAATACAGTTTTTGGTTTTTGGTAAAAATGATAAGACACAAAAATAGTTCATATTGATTGATATTTGAGCTAAACTTTTTACCACATGTTTATATATCAATGCAAAATGATAAAACTATTTTTGGTGATTTTTAGAAATGATAAAAGAATTTTTAAACATGTTTTTAACCCAGTTTTCTGTTCCGGGCTTCACCAGTCGACTAAGTCAACTAACATAGTCGACTAAGCTGAAGTCGGTCGACCGGGCCGGTCGACCGACGTGCCCAGATATGTGCACGTTTGGAGTCTCTGGTACGGTCGACCGGCCGGGTCGACCGAGTAGAGAGCAGAGCTCTCTGTTTGTTTGGGTCGACCGGGGCGTTCGACCGGCAGCTGCCAACGGGCAGAAATTGACCGTTGGACGGTCGACCGGACCGGTCGACCGGACCGGTCGACCGGCAGTGTATTTCTGCTGCCAACGGCTATATTTTTCTGGGGTCTATAAATATCTCATCCATAGCCTGTTTTCTACAAGATTTTTTGTGCGAATTTTTCCTTACTCTCTGGTGTTTTCACTGCAATCAAAAGAAGTTTTTGGACTTGAATTGAACAATCCTTTTTGTGTTTTTGCTAGGGTTTGGAAAATCAAAGAAGAGGGTTTTTGGGAAAAGCTTTTGATTGAACTTCACCATCTTGATTTCTATTATTTCCCAAGGATTTTTCTTTGTGATTTTGATTTCCATTCCATTGGTTTTCTCCACACTTGAGCTAAAATCTACTATCTATTCTATAGGTTATTTGTGTGGGAGAAAGAGATTGTTTGTGGTTGTTTGTTAGACCACCAAGTTAAAAACCCAATCTTTGTTTGGCTTTGTGCCTTGAGTTGTATCCCTCAAGTTGTGAGGTGATCCTTGTTTGTTTTGTGCTAATCCCTCAAGTTGTGAGGTGATTGTTTGTTGGATTGGAGCTTGCCTCAAGGAGGAGGTTGTGGTTGTAAAGAGAGGAGTTGGGTACTCCTTGTGAGAGTTCTTTGTGGACTTGCTAGTGGATTAGAAATCCTTCGTGTGTCGAAGGCGGGGATGTAGAGCTGGGTGCTCGAACCTCGAAACATATCTTGTTGTTTGCGCTTGATCCATTGACTCTCTCTCTCTATCTCTCTCTTTACTTTGTGCCTTGTAACTATTCATATTGTGCATTCATATTTGCTTAGCTTGGTTGTGTGTGAATCATTTGTTGATCACACTTGAGTGTAATTTGCATTAAGTTTTTAAATTCCGCATTTAGTTCATAGATTAGCCATATCACCTATTCACCCTCCCTCTAGGTGACTTTTCAATTGGTATCAGAGCTAGTGCTCCTGATATTTAGGTTTAACCACCTAGGAGTGAGATCTTGGTTTGCTAATCTTCATTTGCATTGTTCATTTGCACTCATTTAGTTTGCTCTCATGGATAGCCCTCCTATGTTTGACCATATTAGACTTGATACTTGGAAGGCCAATATGAGTAGACATTTAAAAAGCCTAGGACATCTAGTTTATCAAGCCTCCACTATGGAATCATTCCCTAATAGTAGCAAGCATAAAAAGGCTAATGCATTAGCACTTAGAGTACTTAGAGCATCTCTTAGTGAACATCTTTTACCCGTGTTTGATCATTATGACTCGGCTTTTGCAGTTTGGAGCTTATTGACGTCTCCCGAGCTTCCAAGGATTATCAACAAGATGAGGAGATCTAAGAGAGAAAAGTCCGAAGAGCATTGCTTCATGGTCCAAGGGAATAACTCCCTTGAGGTACAATCGGACACTCAATTAGATGATAGCTCTAGTTCCTATTGTCATGGTTGTTTTGAAAAATGAATTAAAGGATTTGTGTTCTAATTTTGAATTAGTTTTGCAAGAGAAGGAAGAAATTGCAAGTGAACGTGACTCACTTAAATCTCAACTTGAACTTGCCCTTAAAGAAATTGAAGATTTAAAAGGCAAAAATGATTGTGATGATGTTGTGAAGCACAATGAGATTTTATCTTCAAAATTGGATTTTACTTTTAAAGATAATCTTGTTTTGAAAAATAAAATTGATTCAATTTCAAAAGAGTTAGATTTGGTTTTAAAGAAAAATGAATCTTTGAAAATAGAAATTGATTCTCATGTGTGCCATGCTAGTATAGCTTCTTCTTCTTGCACACCTATTGCTTACTCCACTTTATCTTCCACTATTGAAAAAGATATAAATGTTTTGAAGATGAGTGTTGATAGTTTGGGCTCCACTTTGAGCCATTGTGCCATGAACCACACTCGTTTGGAATCCTTGGTTCGTAAGAAACAAGTTCCAAATTTGCATGCACACCCTACACGGCATACACATGCTTTCCACGGACACAACCATGACATGTATGCTCATGTGTACACATGTACACATTGTGGCCGAAAAGGCCATCTTGCTAGATTTTGCTATGATCGTATTTATCATGAAAATTTAGCAACTAATCTTGTTTGGGTTAGAAAAGAAACTAACCCCTATGGACCCAAAAGAAAATGGGTACCAAAAACCACCTCCTTGACTTTTTGATGTAGGTGGGAGCTCTCGCATCACGTGAGAGTATTGGTGCCTTGAGGTGGATGCGTTCTAAGCCTAAAAGAGAACCATTTGGATGCTTCACTCTCATGGGGATTTGGTGGAGAGGACCACCATTGGTTTGGAGAACTAGAGATGCATCTTCATCGGTTTTGGTATCATTCTCTAACTCCCATTTTATTTACATGCTTTTCATGTTCATCTATTCATAGCATGTCTTGTTTTATTGTTCATTATGCTTATGTCTTGTTGATTAGATTAGTGTTATACATGTTTAGTTACTTGAGACACCCATGTTTTATATGGATCTTATCTTGTGTTCTCACCTTATTTAGTACTATCATGTATGCCCTAGATCTAATGTACATGCATATACATAATGATCATATGGATGTTTATGATGTTTTGTTTTTGATGACTCATGTTTTGTTTTGATAAGTATGTTAAATGTCATGTTTATTAGACCATTGACATGCATGTATAGCTTATGAGATCTCCCATGTTTATATGGACCCATATGTTGTGTTCTCACCATTTGTTTAGCTATTATGCACTTCATAGCTCTAATAGCATGTGGATTTTCATAATGATCGTTTTATGTTTGTAATGATGATTTATGTCCCGTTTTATGCTTCATGTTTTGACTATTTGCTTGAATGATAGTTTTCATTAAGACTAGGATTTATACTTGTACAACTAGTATAGTCTAGTTTTGATGATTCTTGCATTTGACTTGTATTCATCATTTTACATATTTTGTTTTAACTTCATGTATATGTCCATCTTGTCCAAACTATCATTTATACATATACATCCTTGAGCCACGTGCCTTCATGCATATACTTTTGTGGTCTCATTGTGTTTAGGATATGTATGTATATTTTAGTTTGTACATGACATACATATGCCTTGAAGCTTAAATCATGTTTCGATGATTTTCATGTTTCTAGGTGATTTCACATTTATGATGAATTTCATGTTTTTAAGATGACTTCAATTGGTGATTTCACATCTAAGATGAAATTCATATTTTCAATATTGAGCTTGATTGTCTATTTTCATGTTGATATGTTTCTCACAACACTTGTACACTCACCTTATTTAATGTTTTCTCATGACTTAGTTTTCATGAGTACAAATTGTGCTATATGGATTTTGAGTGTTTTAGTGCCATGTGTTTTACATGTGTCTTCATGAAAAATATTTTTGTTATTCCTTGTTTGAAGGATCTCGTACTAGTTGATTCATATAACTAGTTGTGATATTCTTCCTTGGTAGTAGTTTTCAAACATACTATATTTGTAAACCTATTTTTGAAAACCCCTACCATCAAAGGGAAGTTGGATGGGAGATCATGCTCATGTATGCTTTATAGTGAAAATCATAGTAAACTTGAACATGAAATGGGTGGTAGGATTATGAGATATACACTTGAACTTATTGTTGTTTCAATTGGTATCATTGAATTCTTTCAATTGGTATCAATCTTGACCCTTCTTGTATACTCATATTTTTATGTATGTGTGCTTGCATTTCATAGAATATCAATTCCATTGGTATCTAATTTTCATACATATATATGTTTTATTTGTGCTTATTATATCCCTATATCTTTAAGCACAAATCTTGTTTATAATAATAAGCTTGAGATTCAACTTTGTTTCAATTGATTTCGTTTTCAATTGGTATCTTAATTTGAGCCTTATCATAGTTTTTATTGAGGGGGAGAAAATTTTGTATTGTTTCTTTCAATTGGTATTTAGTATTCCACTCCCTTACTTTATGATGGAAAATAATATTTTCAATTAATATTAAAATCTATGTTTAATTTCAATTGATATCAAAATTGTTTATTTACAATTGATATGGTATGTTGTTTACTTATCAATTTGTATCAAGATTTTTGTTTTTCAATTGGTATCAAGATTTTTGATTCCCTATTTTGAATATAAAAAGAATATGTTTTTATTAGTTTTGTAAATAAGGAAAAGAAGAATTTCTTTTAATTGGTATATGTTTTTACTGGTTTTGTTTTTAACCCCTTAGTTGATGATTGACAAAAAGGGGGAGAAGAATTTGAGTTTATATGCATGTTTGCATATGCATGTTTTATGTTTTTAATGTTTTTATTAAGTTCAATTGGTATCCAAAGCATTATTTAAAGAACATGTTTAGTTTGCTTAGTTTTGGTATCAAGAGCTTGTATAAGAGATCATTAATTGTATAAGAGATCATTAGTTTTGCTTTGCATATATTGAGTTTAATTGGTATTTAGAGCATGTTTATGTGTTTAGTTTAATTGGTATCAAGAGCATGTTTTAGATCTTTATGTGTTTTATGCATGTTGATGCATACATGTTTAAGAGCTTACATTACATATCTATTTGTTTATTCCTATGCATGAGTTAAGGGGGAGCTTCCTTGAAGCTTAACTTTAATCCATGCATATATAACTCCATGAGTTTTGTCATCATCAAAAAGGGGGAGATTGTTGGCCCAAAGGCCTTTCACTCTAGTTTTGATGATGATTAACTCATGTAGTTATGTGTACTAATAATCTTGTGATTTTAGTTTCAGATCATTAATCAAGTTATTAGTTGGTGATTAGCTTCAACAAGATGATTTGGAAGCTACCCACATGGTGATTCAAGAGCCCAAGCAACAAGATTATATATTGCACTCTTTGGAGTCAAGCTCGGTGGATCACGAAGTTTTGGATCGAGTCGGCTTGGAGATTGCGCTCTACAAGAAGACATCGGTACCATAGTTTAGTTTTGTGTTTAGATCCAAATTGTAAAGATTAGAATAGTATGATATGCTCAAGTTCACAACACACACGTTTCATGTTTTGAATATTGGTTTTCGGTTTTTCGGTTTTAGGTTTAACCGATCTTGGTTTTCATGAATAGATAGATCAAAACAAGTTTACATGGTTTAATGTATATATGATTTGTTCTATATACATGCATGCTTAATTTCCTAGACAAACTTAGTTTTGACTTACTTATTCATGTGTTTTATGTTTTGGTATTTTTGACAAAACATATTTTGGAATTATTGACAAAAACATGGATATATATATATTTGTTTCATGTATATTGGATTTCTATCCATATGCATCATGCTTCAATGTTGTTTAATATCATGTTTTTGTATTTGGATGAGTTTTGGACAAAACACTTTTTCTATTCAAAATCCAAGTTTTAGAAAATACAGTTTTTGGTTTTTGGTAAAAATGATAAGACACAAAAATAGTTCATATTGATTGATATTTGAGTTAAACTTTTTACCACATTTTTATATATCAATGTAAAATGATAAAACTATTTTTGGTGATTTTTAGAAATGATAAAAGAATTTTTAAACATGTTTTTAACCCAGTTTTCTGTTCCGGGCTTCACCAGTCGACTAAGTCAACTAACATAGTCGACTAAGCTGAAGTCGGTCGACCGGGCCGGTCGACCGACGTGCACAGATATGTGCACGTTTGGAGTCTCTGGGACGGTCGACCGGCCGGGTCGACCGGGCAGAGAGCAGAGCTCTCTGTTTGTTTGAGTCGACCGGGGCAGTCGACCGGCAGCTACCAACGGGCAGAAATTGACCGTTGGACGGTCGACCGGACCGGTCGACCGGCAGTGTATTTCTGCTGCCAACGGCTATATTTTTCTGGGGTCTATAAATACCCCATTCATAGCCTGTTTTCTACAAGATTTTTTGTGCGAATTTTTCCTTACTCTCTGGTGTTTTCACTGCAATCAAAAGAAGTTTTTGGACTTGAATTGAACAATCCTTTTTGTGTTTTTGCTAGGGTTTAGAAAATCAAAGAAGAGGGTTTTTGGGAAAAGCTTTTGATTGAACTTCACCATCTTGATTTCTATTATTTCCCAAGGATTTTTCTTTGTGATTTTGATTTCCATTCCATTGGTTTTCTCCACACTTGAGCTAAAATCTACTATCTATTCTATAGGTTATTTGTGTGGGAGAAAGAGATTGTTTGTGGTTGTTTGTTAGACCACCAAGTTAAAAACCCAATCTTTGTTTGGCTTTGTGCCTTGGGTTGTATCCCTCAAGTTGTGAGGTGATCCTTGTTTGCTTTGTGCTAATCCCTCAAGTTGTGAGGTGATTGTTTGTTGGATTGGAGCTTCCCTCAAGGAGGAGGTTGTGGTTGTAAAGAGAGGAGTTGGGTACTCCTTGTGAGAGTTCTTTGTGGACTTGCTAGTGGATTAGAAATCCTTCGTGTGTCGAAGGCGGGGATGTAGAGCTGGGTGCTCGAACCTCGAAACATATCTTGTTGTTTGCGCTTGATCCATTGACTCTCTCTCTATCTCTCTCTTTACTTTGTGCCTTGCAACTATTCATATTGTGCATTCATATTTGCTTGGCTTGATTGTGTGTGAATCATTTGCTGATCACACTTGAGTGTAATTTGCATTAAGTTTTTAAATTCCGTATTTAGTTCATAGATTAGCCATATCACCTATTCACCCCCCCTCTAGGTGACTTTTCAGGGTTTTCTTTCTCTTTTACTTTATTCTAGATATAGAAACAAAAATCACAAATACTACTTTTCTATGTTCCCACTTCTTCGTGTTTCATCGTACTTCTTTTTTCATTCTTTATTTTCTTTTCTTTTCATTCTTTAAAACATTGAAGAACTTTTAACATACACGTGAACATACTGTGTAAGCTTCTATCGCCTCCCGTCCTTGTGGATTCGACTCGTTTTAGCCTCATGCTATAACGGAAGTATCGAGAAGCCAAAGCACACACACTTTAAGTCTTGATTTCAAAATATACACCTTTTATGTATGGTTTTCCCCCGATTAAATTTTGGCGCAGTTGTCGGGGATGGGAACGGTTTGATTTCACGTTTTTATTAGCTTTTCTTCTTTATTTTTTGGTGTGCAGGTTAAAGTAAGTCCACACTTGCTTTTTTGTGATTGGATAAATTCTTATATATTATTATATTCTGCTTTTTGTTTATATCATCTATGTACTATAATAATTTTAAGAACTAAAATACAAAAATTGGATGCTTTAAAATGGTTTAGACATTTAAATCTAGGCACGTGTCAATTTTCATTCTAATATACTGTATTTTGTTCTTGTGTTGTTGTGATCTTAACTGAGGTGTACATATTGCAATGCACACAATTAGGACAAATACGTAGGTAATTTACTCGCTTTGTGTTATCTATATTGCACACTTGCACGAACTGAACTTAAGGGCAAAACCCAATACAACATAAGGGGGGAGGTCATTACCCTCCCTTAGCCCAAAAATCACCTCCCCATTCACACAACCTAAGCCTTAATAAAATTTGCTAGATGTTGGCGCCTAGGGACATTTTAGACTCTTTTAAGAGATTATCTAAGGGGAAAGTTGTTAGAAGTTGACTCTTGTCAAATTGGTGTCTAAAGTTGGGGATTGAGATTCGAAACCTCAAAGAACAGTGGTTTGGCATAATTAGGCATGTAGCTCCAGCACTGATGCCCCCCACTTATCTTGCCCCTACCAGGCCAATTAATTTGTGGTCAGATTCTGACAATGTATCCCCCGTGGACAGTCTAACCAGTTAGGAGTCATCTAGGTCTAAGTCAACCCTCGCATAGGCTTATTTTCTTTTTCTTTATCTTTATTTGTTTGTTCATTTTCTTTTTTATATACTATGAAATGGATTTTAACAACAATAATTGTTTCAATCATAATATGAATCCATATTTCACCCGACCTCATTTGACTCGGATAACTCCAACCCGGCTATGTACAACGTGAACCAACCATATATGCCGAGTTGGGATTATCTGACTCAATATGACCCTTATCCCCAATCCTACGACTATAATTTCAAAATAATTTTTACTCTTCACACAGTTCATGGGGATTCACCTCCCCCGAGTCAAATTTTCATCAACATTGTCCATATTTTCACAATATTCATTCCCCAATTCTGCTTCATATCTTCCTTTTCCTGAACAACTAATTGAAGAAAAATCATCGTTACAAAGGACTTTAGAAGAAGCAACAAAGGCTCAAAAATAATTTGAAAACATGATGGCCTCATCATGTCCAAAAAATTACCAAAATTCATATAGTTCTTTTCTAGAACCAATCAAAGAAAAATCATTATGGGAAAAACTATGGAATTCGTGCAAGAGACCGAGCGAATAATACAAAATATGAATAAGTTCTCATGTCCATCAGATGTTCATATGACTCAAGAATCATGTCATTATGGAAATCTAGCTTCAATTTCATCATACCAACCTGAACTTGACCAACATCAAATTCTTGATAGTTTGACAAGTTATCCAATTCCTAAAATTGAGCTTGAAGATAAATGTGAACTCGAGCTTCAATTTAGCGATTCGAGTCTAATCCTTGAATCAATATAGACTCCTATAGTGTTATCTGAACAAAGTAACGTTCTTAAGCCAGCTTTGATTCCCATAATTCCTAAACTTGAATCGATCATTTCACCCATTTACATTCCTTCCGTGGACGAAAATCATGATTCAACTTAATTACATCTGTTTGAACTTGCCTAAAATTTTGAAAACCACCTTGACATTTGGCAAGATATCCTTTTCTCAAAATTGAACTTGAGCTTGAAAGTGATCCTGAACCTCAAGTTGGTGACTCAATTTCACTCTTTGATTCAATAATGACTCTGATATCTTTACCATTTTTTTCTTTATCCGCAGTCGACATTGAATCGTATATCAGTTGTCACGCCCCACTTCCCAAAATGCGCTAGAGCGGAGACGCGACACGAGTCGGCGACGCATATACGCAAGGAAAATCCCTCACGTATACGCGCTAAGCCTTAAGTAACCCGAAACAAGCTATAAATCTAACTGTAATAAATCATGAATACTGCAATACCACATATAAGCAACCACGTATGACACCATATGAATCAAGACTGGAATAAAAACTGAACTGATATAACAAGATCAGGAAATAATACGAAGGCTAGAAAGATAAGAGTACCAGAATAGAATAGGGAGAAGCTTCAGCTATTCGCGAAGCGTACGAACTCATCGAACAATTACACAATAGAAAAAAGCATCCAATATCTTGACGTGAAAATCCAGGGTCGTCAGAAAGCGACCTGGTGAGTGTGTGTGTAAAGGGAAAGCTCGTGCATATAAATAATGTGCATAAAGTAATAACAAGAACAACTGCAGATATAAGAAACTAAATAACATGATAAATAACTGAACTGAAGTATATCTGATAACAACATGAATAAAGATATAAGACAACTATCACATCTGTAAATAAGCAACTGACATCTGAATGTGTGACCTAGCATATGTCACTAATCTGTTTGGTTATTATTAAACTAACTAATGTAGTACTTAGCTATATCCCAGACCATAGCCGTTTTCCCACATATCAAACAAAGTAATCATTGTTGTAACTGCCTACCAATATAGTGCATGTGTTTTGAAAGAGTACCGTGCTTGCCCGTACCACGGTCTAACACCCCTGGCGCTGAACCAGGACAAGCCGCAAGGCTCTGACAACTGAAGACCACAGCCCCACACGAAATGACAACTAGTGTGGCGTCATAATCCGGGCATAGCCCTGATAACTGACAACTGAATAGGTAGGCAGTACTATCTTGGTTCCCTATGGTTGGAACCCACAACTCGGTACTATAATAAGTCCTTCCAAAATACACTACAGCATCATCAGGCAATTACCCCTGTTCCCCGGGTTATGGTGTCTTTTATTAATAAGCAATCAATGTGAGTTATTATTATGAGTAACTGATATCTCCAACAACTACCGATGTCAACACTAGTTGATAGTCTGATAACTGACAACTGATAACTGATATCTGACAACTGTGATATCTGACAACTATGATATTTGACAACTGTAATATCTGACAACTAATATCTGACATCTGAAATAGAATACTAGAGATATAGCTACTAACAAAGTAGTGCTGATTGGTAGTGAAAAGTGCATTTTTATCATTATATTTACCATCACATTTTCATATTTATTCATTTAATTCTGCACATTTATTAATATTTTGTAATTTATTGTGTGCAGGCCTCGAAATAATAAAAAGAAAGAATTAAAGCTTAAAAAGAGCCCAAAAGCCCACATTTGAAGCCCAAGTGCAAAAGTGCAAATATCAATTGTCAAAGTGCAAATACACAAGGGCTAAAGTTGCAATTATCAAAGAAGAGGGAAGGATAGACTTCTATCCAACCCTAAACACTTGCAGAATGAGGATAAAAGCCAAAGATACGAGTGCAAAGATAAGGAAATTCGTGGATAAAGATATTGGGAGATTTGAAATCTAGATAACTTGATTCCCAAGTTATATCCAAATCCCATGATAAAGAGCCAGGATGCAGCTTCCAGAAGCAAACGCCCAGATGGATGGTCCAGGAGAAGCCACGCGCCAAAGCGCGTGGCAATCTGCCACCAAAATGTCGCAATTCCACGGCAAATGCCGCATTTCCACGGCAATTCAGATAAGCCAGGGCAACGGCTTTTGTGTACGACTTGTGTTCGGACTCTAACTCCTTCTGCACCTATAAATACCCCTGCAGTGCAACGTACAGAGCGTCCAGCGCAGTACAGGGCCAAAATTAGGGTTTCTTCTAGGTTTTCTTCTTTTGTAATTAGGGTTTTCTTTTTATTTTCAAGAGAGAGAGAGGCTTATGTTGAGCGTGACAGATGTACCTTCCTCTTCTCTGCCATTGTACTAATTAATAAAGGTAATCTTTTCTTTTGTTTATTGTTCTTATGTTTTACTTTTCTTTTTGTTTTCTCGTCTTTTTCTCTTTGATCTATGTTGGTTTATATGAGCATGCAAGTGATTTTTGAAGCACGAGTATAACGAGTCTTAGCGAGAGCCAACGATATTTCATGGAGATGTTCTCCTCCTCAAGGTGCGTATCAATTTATGCTTACCAAGGCTTGATGATCTAATGCGAACAGGGGACTGAGATCGATCCTATGGTTTATGCGTTCATGCCTCCAAAGCAAGGTAGAAAGTGTTAAGATTTCATGTTATTCTTCAACCAAGGTTAGTATTTCTTTTATTTTATTTTCTTTTCTTTTTGTAGATTAAATCACAACTCTTCTCCAAATTCTTTCTTTGCTGACTCATTGTAAAATACCACCTTCTTCTTATCTTAACTTAAAAATAAATAATTTTTTGAGTAAAACTTACAAACGCTTCCATCGCTAAGTCCCTCCCTGAGGATCACGACCCGCATAGCCTTGCTACCGCGGATTAGCATTGAGAGCCTCGCACTATTATTTCTTAAATCTAAAATTGTTTATTTTCGTGTGCAGGAAAACTCGATCAACAAATTGGCGCCGTTGCCGGGGAGGGACGGTAAGTTTTTCTCTAAATAAAAAAATTTAACTAATTATTCTTTTATTCTTTTCTGTTTGCAGGTTTGGAGAACAGGAAACAGCAGCAGAAGTGGACATATAGCAACTCTGTGCCTCGCCCTCGAAGGCAGAGCAGCAGAGCCTGCTACTTTGCCGCAGAAACGCGGCAATAGCTGCGGATCCGCGGCAATAGCAGTAAATTACTAACTCAGTTTTCTGCAGTTGCTACAAATTGTCATATCTGTTTTCTGGTCTGTTAACTTTGTTCTATGATAACCCTGCTTACTGCTAATTAATTCAACAGTAAACTATTTGTTGTTTAATAAAAATTGATTAGACGTTTGCATATTAGGCACGTGTCTTTTCAATTCCTTTATTTTTACTGTTGAAGAGTGCTGGAGCAAGGTACGTATGCATTGTATGTAGAATAGGACTCATCTCTTGGTTGATTTTTTGCTTTGAGTAAATCTTATCTACTTATCTTGTACACTTGCACTAATTCATCTTAAGGGCATAACCCATTAACAAGATAAGGTGGGGATTTCATCACCCTTCCTTAGCCCAAAAATCATATCCTAAGCACTCACTAACCCAAGCCTAGCTTAAAAATTAGTAGACGTTGGCCCTAGGGATATCTCGGACTCAATAGGAGATTATCCTAAGGGGGAACAGTGTTGGAAGTTGACTCTTGCCAAATCAGTGTCTAGGAAGGGGATTGAGGGCCGAAAGCCCGAAGATTGGTGGTTATTTAATTAAGGAACGTCTTTGACGGAAAACCTCCCACCACTCTTGCCCTGACCTGGCTGATTAACTTGTGGTCAAAGTCTGCACCCTACCTCCTATGGACAGTCTAACCAGTTAGGAGTCGTCTAGGTCATAGGTCTACCCTAACTTAGGTTAAAATTTTTTTTTGTTTGTTTATTTGTTTGTTTTCTTTGTTTGTGTTTGTGTGATATGGCATATAATAATTTTTTCCAATTTTAATCCATATTACACACCTAATTCTTTTTCGGATATTACCAACCCGGCATATCATAATTTTGATCAACCTAGTGTGCCGGAATGGTCTTATCCGAATGAATATAACCTACACCCTCCATCTTATGACTATAATTTCCATAATAATTTCAACTCGTCACAGAGTTCATGGGGTTTCGATTCCCCCGAGTTTAATTCTCAACCAAATTGTCCTTCATATCCATCCAGTCCACATTCTTTCAATGATTCATACTCAGATCCCCCCATTCAGAATAGATTACCATCTATCGGGGAAATGATAAGTATGCACGAGTCCAAGCAACAACCACCATCAATTTTAGACATGATGATGCGTGAGTCCACTGACTCACAACTTCATCACGATTACACTTCTTTTTTCCAAGCCCAATCACAAAAGAGGCTTGCAGCCATGACTCAGGCTAGATTAGCCCGTGATCATGACATAGATTTGATGGTTCAATCCTTACGTTCTCACCGTCCGGCTAATTCTGATATCACTGACCACTCTTTTAGAGCCGACGAACCAAGTTGCTTTGGACAACAAGATTCTATTTCAGTGCCATCATTTGAACTTGCCGAAACTCCAATTCTTGATAATTTGGCAAGTTTTTCCTTTCCTGAAATAGAACTTGAGCATGAATATGATCATGATCTCCCACTTGATGATTCAATTTTACTTCCTGATTCAATAATGACTCCGTGTCTCCACCTGATTTCACTTTTCCCGAGTCAACATTGGATCATGTTCCAATTCATAATGAAATTGAATCACCCATTTTAGATGATCATATTGAACTTGACCAATTTACAATTTTGAAAATCCTATGGATAAATTGGCAAGTTCTTTTTATTACATTGAACCCAATGAGATATGTAACCTAGATTCTCAAATCTATGATCAAGTTCAAATTCCTGAATCATTATTGACCCCTGTTCTGTTACCTGAATTAGGTAATATTTTAGAGTCAGTTTTGATTCCCACACCTATCATTCCTGAACTTGAATCACCAACATTGAGTCACATGCCATTGTGGGAAGATGATTGATTGGTAGTCAAAAGTGCATTTTTATCATCATATTTACCATCACATTTTCATATTTATTCATTTAATTCTGCACATTTATTAATAATTTGTAATTTATTGTGTGCAGGCCTCGAATTATTATGTTAATAATAAATAAAGCCTAAAGAGCCCAAAAGCCCAGATCCAAGCCCATATTTGAAGCCCAAGAGTCAAAGTGCAAATATCAGATTGTCAAAGTGCAAATATACAAGGGCTAAAGTTGCAATTATTAAAGATGAGGGAAGGATAGAATTCTACCCAACCCTAAACTCTTGCAGGATGAGCATAAAAGCCAAAGATAAGAAGGAAATTCGTGATAAAAGATTTGGGATAATTGAGATCAAGGTAACTTGATTACCAAGTTATCTCGAAATCCCAACATAAAGAGCCAGGATCAAAACATCCAGAAGCAGGCGACTAGATGGACGGACCAGGAGAAGCCACGCGCCAAAGCGCGTGGCCATATGCCACAGTATTGCCGCGGAATCGCGGCAAAGCCGCGTTTCCGCGGCAATTTGATCTTATCCCTGTACCAGATTTCGTAGGGGAGTTCGACTGGGACTCTGATTCCCTCTGCACCTATAAATAGCCCCTGCAGTGCAACGTACAGAGCGTCCAGAGAAGAGCCAAGGGCCAAAGTTAGGGTTTTTAGTTTTCTTTCCACCTTTGTATATTTTCTTTTGTAAAAGCTGAGAGGAGATGATGTATTCATGGAGGAAGGGATCTGCTTGTACTGATGGTGACAGTCGGTGTAAGTGTTATTTTTCCACCATTGTTTAATAATCGAATCAAGGCTTGTTTTATTTTATTCTTGTATTATTCTAGTTTCTTTTATTCTTATTTTAATCTTGTATCTACTTTCTTCTATTTGTTCTCTAATGTCTTGCCCACCATGAGATCCAACTGCTTCGAGAATACCTAGCCGAAGAAGGAACCTTGACGGCCCAATGGCGATGAACAGGTCTTCATAGCTTGTTTTTCATTTCGTAGAGTAGATTAAGAAGGCGGACGATCCCATAAGCCGTGCTTGTACACCTTCCAAGAAAAGGGAAATCATCGCAACGGTTCAAACGGCAAGCAGACTAAAGAGATAAGTTTTCTTTCTTTTTCTTTTCTTTTCTTTTTTGTAGATTAAATACAACTCATCTCCATATTCTTTTCTACCACCCATTGTAAATACCACTTCCTTTCTAACTTAACAAATAAAAATAAAAACTTTAGAGAAACTTGCTTAACGCTTCCATCACAGTCCCTCCCTGAGGATCACGACCCGCATAGCCCTGCTACTGCGGATTAGAACTGAGACTTGCACATCTATTCTTAAAACTAACATATAATATTTTGTGTGCAGGAAAACTCAGTCAACAAATTGGCGCCGTTGCCGGGGAGGGACGGTAAGTTTATCTCTAAAACAAAAATTTAATTTTTAACTAATTCTTTATTCTTTTCTGTTTGCAGGTTTGGAGAACAGGAAACAGAAACAGAGCAGCAGCAAGGACATACAGCAACCCAGTGCCTCTGCCCTCGAAGGCAGAGCACGAGGGCCTGCAAGTTTGCCGCGGAAACGCGGCCAGAGCCGCGGATCCGCGGCAAGTGCAGTGAACTACTAATTCAGTTTTTTGCAGATTGCTGAAATTTGAGATTACTGCTTACTGCTCTATTCTGTTTTGTTCTGTGATATACCTGTAAATGCTAATAATTTAACAGTAAATCATTGGTTGTTAAAAATAAAAATTGATTAGACGTTTGCATATTAGGCACGTGTCTTTTCAATTATTTTTATTTACTGTTGAAGAGTGCTGGAGGAGCAAGGTACGTACGCATTGCATGTAGAATAGGATTCATCTCTTGGTTGATTTTCTGCTTTGAGTGATTCTTATCTATTTATCTTGTACACTTGCACTAATTCATCTTAAGGGCATAACCCATTAACAAGATAAGGTGGGGATTTCATCACGCTTCCTTAGCCCAAAATCATATCCCAAGCACTCACTAACCCAAGCCTAACTTAAAAATTAGTAGACATTGGCCCTAGGGACATCTCGGACTCAATAGGAGATTATCCTAAGGGGGAACAGTGCTGGAAGTTGACTCTTGTCAAATCAGTGTCTAGGAAAGGGATTGAGGGCCGAAAGCCCGAAGATTGGTGGTTATTTAATTAAGGAACGTCTTTGACGGAAAACCTCCCACCACTCTTGCCCTGACCTGGCTGATTAACTCGTGGTCAAAGTCTACACCCTACCTCCCGTGGACAGTCTAACCAGTTAGGAGTCGTCTAGGTCTAGGTCTACCCTAACTTAGGTTAGAAATTTTTCTTTTTGTTTGTTTTTTTTCTTTTGTTTGCTTTGTGTGATATGGCCTATAACAATAATTTTTTCAATTTTAATGAGGATCCATATTATACACCAACCTCTTTTTCGGATATTACCAACCCGGCATATCATAACTCTAACCAACCTAGTGTGCCAGATTGGTCTTATCCGAATCATTACATGCACCAGTCCCAATACTATGAACAAGATTGGAATAATCATCACTACTCTTCACAGAGTCAATGGGGATTCAACACCCCTGAGCCATATGGTCAACCACCTGTTCAACCATTATCTTCATATACGTCTTTTCCCACATCACCAAGGTTTCAGTCCTCCATTGATCTATTCGATGGGTTAGAAGAAAAAGTGGATCGGTTGCAAGATACAATGAATGATCAAATTTCTAGACTTTCAAACATTCTTGAGCATCTTGATAGGAACCAAGAATCATTCTGTTTAGAAGACCTTGATCAAAATTCAATTTCATCACATCAATATGAACTTGCTCAATCCCAATCCTTGGACAAATTGGCTAGTTTTAATTTCAATGAGATTGAATTAGATTATGAATGTGAACCCGATCCCCAACTTTGCGATTCAGTTTCCATCTTCGAATCTATGTTGACTCCAGTATCCTTACCCAATTTGGACCAATTTTCTGAGCCAACATTTATTCCCATACCCATAGATCATGAAATTGAATCACCCATTTTTGATGATCATATTGAACTTGACCAATTGTGCAATTTTGAAAGTCCCATGGAAAAATTGGCAAGTTCCTATTTTTATGAGATTGAAACTAATGAGATATGTGACCTAGATTCCCAAATCTATGATCAAGTTCAAATTCCCGAATCATTATTGACTCCTGTTTTGTTACCCGACTTAGGTAATATTTTAAAGTCAGTTTTGATTCCCACACCTATCATTCCTGAACTTGAATCACCAACATTGAGTCACATTCCATTGTGGGAAGATGATTGTGGACTTGATTTTCATTTCTTGACTTGGACCCACTTCCTGATCCTAGCCCGACTCCTGAACCTTTACTTGATTTGAGTTTCTTTCCTGAGTCGGTATTAGATCCTGAACCTATCATTCTTGAGTCCAAGTCAACCATTTTACCAAGTCACATTCTTTTGTTGGACATAGGTATAGACCATGACTCTGTGATGATTTTCCAGGACTGGTCATGTAAAGGGAGTAAGTTTCACGAGAGGATCTTCCATGATCCTATTCATTCTGGGGACTGTAAACATGTAAATATAAAAGAGGTAAATAAAGGTAGGTCCCGTGAACTACCACGTTATCTTGTTTGGGCCGCATTTCGTGGACCAATTAGACCACCTCCGGAACCACCACCCTAAGGTAACTTCCGCCTTCCTTTCTTTTATTTCATGCATATATGCATACATTCATACATTGAGGACAATGCGTGAGATAAGTGAGGGGGTGGGCTTTACTAACATACTAACATAGGTAGAAACTAACAAAAAAAAAAATTTGCTAAAAAAAAAAAAAAAATCTGAAAAAAATTTTAAAAAAAAATTTAAAAAAGAAAATGTTATAAAAAGGAAATATTTTGACTTATTTTTTTTTTGAAAGAAATTTAAGTTAGTTTTAAGGATTAGGAAAATCATGATTAGGATTTCTAAAAACTTGGTCAAAATAAATAAATTGTTTAAATTTTAGGTATAGGAGGAGAAATTGAATAAATAATTAGTCTTGATTTTTACCTTAATGAAATGTGTATACCAAATGCATATCTAGGATTCTAAGACAAAGACCTTGTGCCTCATAAAAAAAAAAGAAAGAAAAAAAAAAGAGAAAAAAAAATCACCAATTAAGCTGATACATGTGCCTCAAGAAGCATAAGTATTCATGCCTAAAGGTGAGTAAATAAAATAAAGTCCTTAGTTTTGGGGCCTAGTTCACTCGAATTTGAGTCCGCGGGGTGTTTTCTCACCTGGTGCCCTAAAGCCAACCGGTTTGGGAGTCATCGACTTTAAGTTCGTTACATGGGTGGATTAGAAAGCCTAAGAAGACTAAGAAATATAATATATGTATTAACACATCTAATAATCAATTAGTTAGGTATGAGGGCCTCAAGAAGCCTTGATACTTATACGAAAGAAAATTAGATGAGTTATACATGCCAAAAAATATATATATATATATATATATATTAACACATCTAATAGTCAATTAGTTAGGTATGAGGGCCTCAAGAAGCCTTGATACTTACACGAAAGAAAATTAGATGGTGTTATAAAAATACTAAAGAGGCATGAGAGTCCAAGTTAAGGAATTCCTAGATTCACAAGGGTGCGTATGACTTTTGGTAACGAAAAAGACTATATTAGAAATTCAATTTTAATCCTTACCTAAAATGAATAACAATTGACTTTATAAAGACTAGGTTTGAAGAATGAATAAAAATGAGGATCCTAAAACTTATAGACTACTTAGTCTCTTCAATAATAATTCAAATATTTTCCTTTTTATGGATTTTGTGGGTGCAATCCGCTGAAAACCCTCACGAGACAACACTCGTCCTCTAGGGTAACCTAGATGTTTAACGGCTTGTTGCACGTGCTAAGTGCAATCGTGATTCCTACGAAAGTGAGTTAGGTTAGATTAACTTTTTCTTTTTCTTTGTTTTTACTCGAGGACGAGCAAAAAGATGAGTGTGGGGGTGTGATTGGTAGTCAAAAGTGCATTTTTATCATCATATTTACCATCACATTTTCATATTTATTCATTTAATTCTGCACATTTATTAATAATTTGTAATTTATTGTGTGCAGGCCTCGAATTATTATGTTAATAATAAATAAAGCCTAAAGAGCCCAAAATCCCAGATCCAAGCCCATATTTGAAGCCCAAGAGTCAAAGTGCAAATATCAGATTGTCAAAGTGCAAATATACAAGGGCTAAAGTTGCAATTATTAAAGATGAGGGAAGGATAGAATTCTACCCAACCCTAAACTCTTGCAGGATGAGCATAAAAGCCAAAGATAAGAAGGAAATTCGTGATAAAAGATTTGGGATAATTGAGATCAAGGTAACTTGATTACCAAGTTATCTCGAAATCCCAACATAAAGAGCCAGGATCAAAACTTCCAGAAGCAGGCGACTAGATGGACGGACCAGGAGAAGCCACGCGCCAAAGCGCGTGGCCATATGCCACAGTATTGCCGCGGAATCGCGGCAAAAGCCGCGTTTCCGCGGCAATTTGATCTTATCCCTGTACCAGATTTCGTAGGGGAGTTCGACTGGGACTCTGATTCCCTCTGCACCTATAAATAGCCCCTGCAGTGCAACGTACAGAGCGTCCAGAGAAGAGCCAAGGGCCAAAGTTAGGGTTTTTAGGTTTTCTTTCCACCTTTGTATATTTTCTTTTTGTAAAAGCTGAGAGGAGATGATGTATTCATGGAGGAAGGGATCTGCTTGTACTGATGGTGACAGTCGGTGTAAGTGTTATTTTTTCACCATTGTTTAATAATCGAATCAAGGCTTGTTTTATTTTATTCTTGTATTATTCTAGTTTCTTTTATTCTTATTTTAATCTTGTATCTACTTTCTTCTATTTGTTCTCTAATGTCTTGCCCACCATGAGATCCAACTGCTTCGAGAATACCTAGCCGAAGAAGGAACCTTGACGGCCCAATGGCGATGAACAGGTCTTCATAGCTTGTTTTTCATTTCGTAGAGTAGATTAAGAAGGCGGACGATCCCATAAGCCGTGCTTGTACACCTTCCAAGAAAAGGGAAATCATCGCAACGGTTCAAACGGCAAGCAGACTAAAGAGATAAGTTTTCTTTCTTTTTCTTTTCTTTTCTTTTTTGTAGATTAAATACAACTCATCTCCATATTCTTTTCTACCACCCATTGTAAATACCACTTCCTTTCTAACTTAACAAATAAAAATAAAAACTTTAGAGAAACTTGCTTAACGCTTCCATCGCAGTCCCTCCCTGAGGTTCACGACCCGCATAGCCCTGCTACTGCGGATTAGAACTGAGACTTGCACATCTATTCTTAAAACTAACATATAATATTTTGTGTGCAGGAAAACTCAGTCAACAATGATTGTGGACTTGAGCTTAAACTTATTGATTTGGACCCACTTCCTGAACTTAGCCCGACTCCTGAGCCCTTACTTGATTTAAGCTTCTTTCCTGAGTCAGTATTCGTTCCCGCACCTATAATGTCCAAGTCAATAATTCCATCTTTTCATACTCCATTTTGGGACAAGGAGGTTGACTCAATTGACTCTGAAACTAATTGTGGAATTTAGAAATTTGATGGGGTGGAAATACTAAAAAATGATTATACATATATTTTAGTGGGTTATGTAAGGAAAATTTCTGGTGAGTCCCACCAAATTATATGTTATCTTGATTGGGTAGCAACGCTTGGCCCAATTAGACCACCTCCGGAACCACCACCTTGAGGTAACTTCTGCCTTCCCTTCTTTTGTTTCATGCATATATGCATTCATTCATAATTGAGGATAATGCATGAGATAAGTGTGGGGGTGGGCTTTACTAACATAGGTAGAAACTAACAAAAAAAATTTGCTAAAAAAAAAAATTTCTAAAAAGAAAAAAAATTATAAAAAGGACAATATTTTGACTTATCTTTTGAAAGAAATCTAAGTTAGTTTTAAGGATTAGGAAAATCATGATTAGGATTTCTAAAAACTTGGTCAAAATAAATAAATTGTTTAAATGTTAGGTATAGGAGGAGAAATTGAATAATTAATTAGTCTTGATTTTTACCTTAATGAAATTTGCATACCTAATGCATATCTAGGATTCTAAGACGAAGACCTTTGTGCCTCATATATATATATAAAATAAAATAAAAAGAAAAAGAAAATCACTAATTAAGCTGGTACATGTGCCTCAAGAAGCATAAGTATTCATGCCTAAAGGTGAGTAAATAAAATAAAGTCCTTAGTTTTGGGGCCTAGTTCACTCGAATTTGAGTCCGCGGGGTGTTTTCTCACCTGGTGCCCTAAAGCCAACCGGTTTGGGAGTCATCGACTCTAAGTTCGCTACATGGGTGGATTAGAAAGCCTAAGAAAACTAAGAAAAATTATTTATATATGTACTAACACATTTAATAGTCAATTAGTTAGGTATGAGTGCCTCAAGAAGCCTTCATGCTTACACGAAAGAAAATTAGATGGGTTATACATATTAAAAAAAAATTATATTAACACATCTAATAGTCAATTAGTTAGGTATGAGGGCCTCAAGAAGCCTTGATACTTACACGAAAGAAAATTAGATGAGTTATAAAAAAATAATAATAAAGAGGCATGAGAGTTCAAGTTAAGGAATTCCTAGTATAAATTCATAAGGATGCATAAGATTTTTGGTAACGAAAAAGACTATATTAGAAATTCAATTTTGATCCTTACCTAAAATAAATAACAATTGACTTTATTAAGACTAAGTTTAAGAATGAATAAAAATGATAATCCTAAAACTTATAGACTACTTAGTCTTTTCAAAAGTATTTCAAATATTTTTCCTTTTTATGGATTTTGTGGGTGTAATCCGCTGAAAACCCTCACGAGACAACACTCGTCCTCTAGGGTAACCTAGAGGTTTAACGGCTTGTTGCACATGCTAAGTGCAACCGTGATTCCTACGAAAGTGAGTTAGGTTAGATTAATTTTTCTTTTCTTTTTCTTTTTCTTTGTTTTTACTCGAGGATGAGCAAAAAGATAAGTGTAGGGGTGTGATTGGTAGTGAAAAGTGCATTTTTATCATTATATTTACCATCACATTTTCATATTTATTCATTTAATTCTGCACATTTATTAATATTTTGTAATTTATTGTGTGCATGCCTCGAAATAATAAAAAAAAGAATTAAAGCTTAAAAAGAGCCCAAAAGCCCACATTTGAAGCCCAAGTGCAAAAGTGCAAATATCAATTGTCAAAGTGCAAATACACAAGGGCTAAAGTTGCAATTATCAAAGAAGAGGGAAGGATAGACTTCTATCCAACCCTAAACACTTGCAGGATGAGGATAAAAGCCAAAGATACAAGTGCAAAGATAAGGAAATTCGTGGATAAAGATATTGGGAGATTTGAAATCTAGATAACTTGATTCCCAAGTTATATTCAAATCCCATGATAAAGAGCCAGGATGCAGCTTCCAGAAGCAAACGCCCAGATGGACGGACCAGGAGAAGCCACGCGCCAAAGCGCGTGGCAATCTGCCACCAAAATGCCGCAATTCCACGGCAAATGCCGCATTTCCACGGCAATTCAGATAAGCCAGGGCAACGGCTTTTGTGTACGACTTGTGTTCGGACTCTAACTCCTTCTGCACCTATAAATACCCCCTGCAGTGCAACGTACAGAGCGTCCAGCGCAGTACAGGGCCAAAATTAGGGTTTCTTCTAGGTTTTCTTCTTTTGTAATTAGGGTTTTCTTTTTATTTTCAAGAGAGAGAGAGGCTTATGTTGAGCGTGACACCGATGTACCTTCCTCTTCTCTAAAATTGTACTAATTAATAAAGGTAATCTTTTCTTTTGTTTATTGTTCTTATGTTTTACTTTTCTTTTTGTTTTCTCGTCTTTTTCTCTTTGATCTATGTTGGTTTATATGAGCATGCAAGTGATTTCTGAAGCACGAGTATAACGAGTCTTAGCGAGAGCCAACGATATTTCATGGAGATGTTCTCCTCCTCAAGGTGCGTATCAATTCATGCTTACCAAGGCTTGATGATCTAATGCGAACAAGGGACTGAGATCGATCTTATGGTTTATGCGTTCATGCCTCCAAAGCAAGGTAGAAAGTGTTAAGATTTCATGTTATTCTTCAACCAAGGTTAGTATTTCTTTTATTTTATTTTCTTTTCTTTTTGTAGATTAAATCACAACTCTTCTCCAAATTCTTTCTTTGCCGACTCATTGTAAAATACCACCTTCTTCTTATCTTAACTTAAAAATAAATAATTTTAAGATTAAAACTTACAAACGCTTCCATCGCTAGTCCCTCCCTGAGGATCACGACCCGCATAGCCTTGCTACCGCGGATTAGCATTGAGAACCTCGCACTATTATTTCTTAAATCTAAAATTGTTTATTTTCGTGTGCAGGAAAACTCGATCAACAAGTGCCATAAACAACTAGTAACTGGTATAGGTATCTACCAACTCATATGAACTCTAAACACATAATGATCACCAACAAATGATCCCACCAATAACTGATAAACTGATAACTGGTATCTGGTAACTTGAAATACAAGATCATTAATATAAAATAGATCACTATCACAATAACTCAATCTCTATTAACCGAAGTAATCAATAACTAAACATGAAAGACATGGTATGTCCTCGAGATCAACAAGTCAACATACACTACAATCATAACTAAATAAGAAACATCCTCAAAGAACTGCAAATCTAGAATAGTCACTTCTAAGTCAATGCAACCAACTTATAATTCCAATAGTCACATGATCATCAAGTATCAATTCGTATCGAGTAATCTGATACAATAAACTGCCGTTCCAACATATATCAATAATCAATGCTCAGTCCTCTCACTCCATCAATTTACTCTGATCCTCAAGTCCTCACAAGTTCCCACCTCTATGAAGGTTAATCATAGGATCCTAAAACTCAGCAACATATCAGATACATGTCTAAGAACCATCAAGTCGAGTCAATCCAACCAATATCTATTCCTCGAAATCATATTCATTCATCTATAGCCAATATCATAACTCAAGGGTAGAGTACTCCATCCAATAAGAATCTAAGTATAGCAGTCAGACTAAAGTTAGTCGACTAGGGGAGAGGAGCAAGTCGATTAGGGGAGGGGTTAGTCGACTAACAAATATAATAAGTCGACTACAAGAAGTATAGGTTGACTAATAGGATGGGCAAGTCGACTAACAGATGTAATAACCAGCAACAGAGAGTACATGACCTACAAGACAAGCACATAGTCGACTACAGCTATGATAAGTCAACTAATTTATGATATTAGTCGACTACAAGAAATGGCAAGTCGACTAGGGAAGTTATTAGTCGACTATAGAAAATAGGGTAGTCGACTAGGGTTGGTTACGGTCGACAAACAGAGAGTCATCAACTATTCTTAAAGAAAACCTAGTAGACTATAGGGCAAAGGTAAGTCGACTAATAGAGCTATTAGTCGACTAACATAAGGGGCAAGTCGACTAATGATCCTGCAACCTGATACTGAATTACTCCAACACACATATATCCACATTCTATCAAATGTACTCATGCTCCATCATGTAATATCTACAACAATAACCCAATCGCCCATATAATAAACATAGGGTTCCAACTTAATTAAATACACATGCATAATAATATTCCTATGCATTCAAAATTGTAAAGAGGGAGGGGATGACAACTCACATTCGTGCTTAATAATCTACATACATGATTATGTACTACATATGCACCACACATTAGATTACACCACACATATAATCATGTAACACTTGCGCACTATACATTAATTTATACCACACACATAAATATATCTATGAACACTTAATTAAATAATGAGAGAGAGAGAGAGACACTCACATAGAAAGGGCTGCCGGGGCGATCTCCGACGACGGGCTATCGCGCACCAGCGAAGAGGGGGCTGCAATTGGAGATCTAAAGTGGGGCTCCAGCGGATGTTACTGTGCTGCCGTTACGCTGGAGTGGGCTGCTGTGTTGCTGTTGCGGCTGTCCTCGCTGCTGGACTGCTGGGGACTGGTGCGGCAGGGCCTGGTGGAGGCCAGTTGCTGCTGTTGTCGTTGCCATCCGCTGCTGCTATTGCTGGATCTGCAGCAAGACTGGTGGTTCTGCTGCGCTGCCGAAGGGGAAGGGGATCCGGCAGGGTCCTGCTGTTCTTGTTGCCGCGGGTGCACCGAGGGAGGAGTGCGACAGGGAGAGGTGCTGCTCGGCCTGGGGAAGATGGGGCGGCAGTCTGGGAAGCCTGTTGTGCTGCTGGTTGCAGCCATCTGTTGTTGGTGTGCCGCCAAGGGAGAGGGCGGCTGCTGGGGCTTGGTGCTGCGCCAAACAGCAAGGCAGGGGGTGCGCCAGACCAAAGGGGGATTATGCCGTGTTCCACCGTGGGGAGTTGGGCGGCCATCGAGGGGGTCTCGGCTGTGCAATAGGGAAAAGGCGGCTGTGAGTTGGGAGAAGATTAGGATGGTGATTAGGTTTAGGTTTTATTGATTAGTAGATTATATACATAAGGGTAAGAGATAATGGGTTAATGGGTAAGTGGGTTTAGGCTAACAGGTATAGATCAAGATATGGGAATAAAAGAGGATGCGGGTAATGGAGTTTGGGTATGGATTAGATAACGGGTATGGGTTGGGGGTTGGATCCAAATGGGTAAAGGTAGGATCAAGGATATAAGGGAAAGGAAATAATGCTACTACTAATAATAAAATAAATAATAATATTAAATGATAACACTAATAACAACAACAATAATAATAATAATTACCACTAATAACACTAATTAGTATAATAATAATTTAGAAGCATAGTAGCAATATTAATTAATATTGATCATAAGAATAACAATTTAGAAAGAATAGAACTAGTAGTTATTACTAATAATAATCATGACCTATATATGTAACAAAATGAAATTATGAGGTACAACAATAATTTAATAAATAATAATAACCATAGCAATGACAAAAATTACTAGTTAGCAATTAAAATGCTAATAAGTCATAATGGTAAATATAAAATGTCAAATTACCATTTACTATCTTAAAATAATTTGCATATTTAATATATTAAAAATCACAAGAACAATAATAAATTAAGTTAATTGATAATCTTAATAAAATAATTAGTAAAGCCGAATAAATATTGTAGGAAAATAAGAATACAATATTACTAACTGGGGATATTACATTCTACCCACCTTATAAAAATTTCGTCGCCGAAATTCAATAGGGCAGGGAATGGTAAAAAGAATCCCAAAATCAAAGGAGAAGACAAATAAGCTTCACATCGCTTCTCTGCACGTCATAAATCCATCATGCTTCCGTTGCGCTACTCTGATTCTGCTACTGGCTTCAATACAAAATAACCAATCTCAAGAGGTAAAGTCAAGGAATAGAATCGAGAAGTAGGATGAAAATCCTAATCACTCTAAAGGGAGTGTTGGAATTATGGATATCAAATGATCAAGAAATGAAATTCCAAAGAGAGGACGGCCAATTCCAAATGGACTGAATATCATAATGGATAGTATATGTATACTGTAGTATAACTATAGCTTGTTTTCAAGTTACCGGTTAGAACTAGGTCTTTCTTGCGAAACAAAAGTCAAAAATCAACATCGCAAGTCGAAAACCTAGGCTCTGATACTAAGAAAACCCTGTCACGCCCCGCTTCCCAAAATACGCTGGAGCGGAGACGCGACACGAGTCGGCGACGCATATACGCAAGGAAAATCCCTCACGTATACGCGCTAAGCCTTAAGTAACCCGAAACAAGCTATAAATCTAACTGTAATAAATCATGAATAGTGCAATACCACATATAAGCAACCACGCATGACACCATATGAATCAAGACTGGCATAACAACTGAACTGATATAATAAGAATCAGGAAATAATACGAAGGCTAGAAAGATAAGAGTACCAGAATAGAATAGGGAGAAGCTCCAGCTATTCGCGAAGCGTACGAACTCATCGAACACCTACACAATAGAAACAAGCATCTAATATCTGGACGTGCAAATACAGGGTTGTCAGAAAGCGACCTGGTGAGTGTGTGTGTAAAGGGAAAGCTCGTGCATATAAACAATGTGCATAAAGTAATAATAAGAACAACTATAGATATAAGAAACTAAATAACATGATAAATAACTGAACTGAAGTATATCTGATAATAACATGAATAAAGATATAAGACAAGTATCACATCTGTAAATAAGCAACTGACATCTGAATATGTGACCTAGCATATGTCACTAATCTGGTTGGTTATTATTAACAAAACTAATGTAGTACTTAGCTATGTCCCATACCATAACCATTTTCCCACATATTAAACAAAGTTATCGTTGTTGTAACTACCTGCCAATGTAGTGCATGTGTTTTGAAAGAGTACCGTGCATGCCCGGTACCACGGTCTAACACCCCTGGCGCTGAACCAGGACAAGCCGCAAGGCTCTGACAATTGAAGACCACAGCCCCATACGAAATGACAAGTAGTGTGGCGCCGTAATCCGGGTATAGCCCTGACAACTGAAAACTGAATAGGTAGCTAGTACTACCTTGGTTCCCCATGGTTGGAACCCACAACTCGGTACTATAATAAGTCCTTCCAAAATACACGACATGCATCATCTGGCAATTACCCCTGTTCCCTGGGTTATGGTGTCTTTTATTAATAAGCAATCAGTGTGAGTTATTATTATGAGTAACTGATATCTACAACAACTACCGATGTCAACACTAGTTGATAGTCTGACAACTGACAACTGATAACTGATATCTGACAACTGTGATAGCTGACAACTAAGATATCTAAAAACTGTGATATCTGACAACTAATATCTGACATCTGAAATAGAATACTGGAGATATAGCTACTAACACAGTAGTGCCACAAACAACTAGTAACTGGTATAGGTATCTACCAACTCATATAAACTCTAAACACATAATGATCACCAACAAATTATCCCACCAATAACTAATAAACTGATAACTGGTATTTGGTAACTTGAAATACAAGATCACTGATATAAAATAGATCACTATCACAATAACTCAATCTCTATTAACCGAAGTAATCAATAACTAAACATGAAAGACATGGTATGCCCTCGAGATCAACAAGTCAACATACACCACAATCATAACTAAATAAGAAACATCCTCAAAGAACTGCAAATCTAGAATAGTCACTTCTAAGTCAATGCAACCAACTTATAATTCCAATAGTCACATGATCATCAAGTATCAATTCGTATCGAGTAATCTGATACAATAAACTGCCGTTCCAACATATATCAACAATCAATGCTCAGTCCTCTCACTCCATCAATTTACTCTGATCCTCAAGTCCTCACAAGTTCCCACTTCTATCAAGGTTAATCATAGGATCCTAAAACTCAGCAACATATTAGATACACATGTCTAAGAACCATCAAGTCGAGTCAATCCAACCAATATCTATTCCTCGAAATCATATTCATTCATCTATAGCCAATATCATAACTCAAGGGTAGAGTACTCCATCCAATAAGAATCTAAGTACAGCAGTCAGACTAAAGTTAGTCGACTAGGGGAGAGGAGCAAGTCGATTAGGGGAGGGGTTAGTCGACTAACAAATATAATAAGTCGACTACAAGAAGTTTAGGTCGACTAATAGGATGTGCAAGTCGACTAACAGATGTAATAACCAGCAACAGAGAGTACATGACCTACAAGACAAGCACATAGTCGACTACAGCTATGATAAGTCGACTAATTTATGATATTAGTCGACTACAAGAAATGGCAAGTCGACTAGGGAAGTTATTAGTCGACTATAGAAAATAGGGTAGTCGACTAGGGTTGGTTACGGTCGACAAACAGAGAGTCATCAACTATTCTTAAAGAAAACCTAGTAGACTATAGGGCAAAGGTAAGTCGACTAATAGAGCTATTAGTCGACTAACATAAGGGGCAAGTCGACTAATGATCCTGCAACCTGATACTGAATTACTCCAACACACATATATCCACATTCTATCAAATGTACTCATGCTCCATCATGTAATATCTACAACAATAACCCAATCGCCCATATAATAAACATAGGGTTCCAACTTAATTAAATACACATGCATAATAATATTCCTATGCATTCAAAATTGTAAAGAGGGAGGGGATGACAACTCACATTCGTGCTTAATAATCTACATACATGATTATGTACTACATATGCACCACACATTAGACTACACCACACATATAATCATGTAACACTTGGGCACTACACATTAATTTATACCACACATATAAACATATCTATGAACACTTAATTAAATAATGAGAGAGAGAGAGAGACACTCACATAGGAAGGGCTACCGGGGCGATCTCCGACGACGGGCTATCGCGCGCCAGGGAAGAGGGGACTGCTGTTGCAGATCTGAAGTGGGGCTCCAGCGGATGTTACTGTGCTGCCGTTACGCTGGAGTGGGCTGCCATGTTGCTGTTGCGGCTGTCCTCGCTGCTGGACTGCAGGGGATTGGTGCGGCAGTGTTGGTCCCGAGATAATGTCAAATGCGGAACTATCTCAGTTGACAACAATAGATCTAAAATACACAAGTCAACACAAAACTAAAACAAGAAGGATTAACGTTAAAGTAAATAAATAAACTTGCAAATAAAGGAAAGCAAATCTTAGAAAATGCACAAACGCAAACAAGTGAGATTTATCCTGGTTCGGTCCTCGTGACCTGCATCCAGTCCCCAAGCCACCCGCTTGAGATTTTCCTTTAACTTGATTTGTACACCCAAAATCACAAACATGCACACCAACTTGACAAATCCCCTTTGTCAAATGTGTACACCTTCTCTTCCACCAAGAGAACACCTTTCACCTTGTACAACTGCCTCTACACCAAGAAGCCACCCGTGTACAATGATCACCTTGTACAACTGCCTCTACACCAAGAAGCCACCCGTGTACAATGATTGCTTTGAGTATTACAACACTTTTATCCTATAAGCCTTGGTATTGAATGTGTATGTGGACAAGGTCTAGTATAGGAGACAAGAACTTCAGAGAACTTCACAATGGAGATTGACTTTTGGTGAAGAACTGAAGTGGGAAAAACAGTTTTCAGATTGACAGAATTTTGGCTTTGGAAAACTGAAGATTTTTCTTAGTATATGGCCTTAGGACTAACTACCCTTTATATAGCTGAAGACTAGGGTTAGTTAGGGTAGTTATAGGAGCAATTCAAACAATTGGAACGTTGGAATACGTTGCACAAAAGACCAGATAACAGAAACTGTCCAACAGTGAGAAACTGCCTATAGTCGACTTGCCTTTTAAGTTAGTCGACTATACAAGGCAAATTTCCTACTATTAGTTGACTAGGTTTGGGTATTAGTCGACTAGGTCAATAGACATTGGAGTGACAGTTTTCTGTTTAACTGATTCAAGTCGACTGCAACTGCTAATAAGTCGACTGGACCAGTTATTAGTCGACTAGGAAATGGGATTAGTCGACTACAAATGCAATTAGTCGACTATGTTTGACTATCAAGTCGACTAATGCACAAACAGAGAGTTGGGTTTCTTTCAGGACAAAAGATAGTCGACTAGGGAAACCTATAAGTCGACTATACCATATATTAGTCGACTAATATTTTTTATAAGTCGACTAATAACCCTATTAGTCTGCTAATAGAAAGGGTCAAGTCTGCTAATAGCAAGGGTCAAGTCTACTAATAGAAAGGGTCAAGTCTACTAATAGGTGATCAAGTCTACTAATAGGCTATGATATATGTGTGTGCATTAGGACTTTTGACATGCTATTTCATCTTTACAAAATACATCATATCAACTCTCCTTGGGACATCTTGATCATGTAGAACTCTTGATTCGTCATGTGTTAGAGCTCCAAATGACATGCCTCACATAAGTCTTCATCAAAACAAGTTCCAACATTCTCCCCCTTTTTGATGATGACGCTTTATGTGTACAAGTGTTCCCCCTGCAGAAAATATGTTATATTTTCCTCCCCCTGCAGAAATTGGGTTATAACAAATATAGAAATATTTTGTTCTCCCCCTGCAACAAATATATCATAAAATATATATATATATGTTCTTATCAACTTTTTATATGGTACCTGCAAGATAAACGTTAGATGGTACCAAAACATAAAAGAACATATTAACCTTTAGGAGTCCAAATCCATTTAGAATTTGGTTTCCACCTGTTAGTATACACATAGTTGCATGAATCACATATATCATGAATGTTTGATGCAATATATGTATTTTTATCATGAATACTTAAATCCTTAGGAATCCATATAAACTTTGTCTTAATTCTTTTTGAAACATGATTAGACTTTCTTTTCACATATGGATTACTAACATATGAAGAATTTTCATTATATCCAATACCATAATGATTATCATGTGACAACTTCTGAAAAGATAATAAATCATTCAATTTTTCTTTTCCTTTATTGAACTTAGTCACATTTTGCAAATGATCTTCATATTTCTTTTTGAAAACTGAAATATCTTTATCTAAAATAGAAATCCTTTTATTCAAAGATTCAGTTTCTTTTTTAAGAAAAACGTTCTTTTTTATAAACTTCTCATTATCATTTTTCAAAGATGATATAACTTTTTCAAACTCATCTTGTTGAGAATTTATAGAAGATACTTGTAAAGCATAACATGAATTTTCCTTTAAAAGTTTTCATTTTCTTTTGATAAAACTTTATTTTTCAATTTTTCATTTTTCAAATCAATAAACAATTCATGAAATGCATCAGAAAGTTCAGAAAATGATACCTCTTCATCTTCTATGGCCATGTAACATAGGTTAACACGTTCAGTGAATTCTTCTTCATCAGAAGATGAGGAATCACTGTATTCTGATGATGCTTCATAGTTTTTCTTCTTTCTGAACTTTTTACTCTTGTATTTTTCTTTCTTCTTGAGCAAAGGGCAATCCATCTTCATATGACCTGGTTTATTACAATTAAAGTATTTGAATTTACCTTGCTTTAGGAATCTCCTGAATTTCTTTGAAAGCATTGCCATCTCCTTTTCATCGTCATTTGAATCATCCGTGTCGGAAGATGCATGGAAGGCGAGTTCTTTCTTCTTTGAACGGTGTTGTCGTTCGTCCTTCTTCCTTTCTTCTAACTGCACTTCATATGCCATTAGATTACCGATTAGGTTTTCTAATGTCATAGTTGAGAGATCATTCGCCTCTTCAATGGCGGTTGTCTTCTTCTCCCATTCTGGTGTGAGTGCACGAAGGATCTTACGAACTCTTTCGACTTGGGTGTAGTCCTTTCCAAGGGATGCTAATGTATTGGTGATGTCAGTGAATCTTGTAACCATCTCGGATTTGGTTTCATTCTCCTCCATTTTGAATAACTCAAACCTGTGGACAAGAACAGATATTTTAGATTTCTTAACTTTATTTGTGCCTTCGTGTGTTACCTGAAGAGTATGCCATATTTGATGTGCAGAAATTGCTGTTGAAACACGGTTGAACTCTTCTTTGGTTAGGGCACAGAACAAGGCATTCATCGCTTTGGCGTCAAGGTTCGCGTTCTTCTTTTGATCTTCACTCAAGCATTGTAGTTGGTTGTTGGCTTGGTGTATGATGCTTCTACGATGTTCCAAAGGTCGTAGTTGAGCGATTGCAAGTAGATCTTCATTCTACACTTCCAATAATTGTAGTTGGATCCGTTAAATAGCGGTGGACGTTGTGTAGAATGTCCTTCTTTAAATTGAGATGATGAGAACTCCGTTGCCATCTTTGTTGTTAACTTGTACCCGCTCTGATAACAATTGTTGGTCCCGAGATAATGTCAAATGTAGGGCCTGCTCTTATGCCAAATGCGGAACTATCTCTGTTGGCAACAATAGATCTAAAATACACAAGTCAACACAAAACTAAAACAAGAAGGATTAACGTTAAAGTAAATAAATAAACTTGCAAATAAAGGAAAGCAAATCTCAAAAAATACACAAACGCAAACAAGAGAGATTTATCCTGGTTCGGTCCTCGTGACCTACATCCAGTCCCCAAGCCACCCGTTTGAGATTTTCCTTTAACTTGATTTTGTACACCCAAAATCACAAACATGCACACCACTTGACAAATCCCCTTTGCCAAATGTGTACACCTTCTCTTCCACCAAGAGAACACCTTTCACCTTGTACAACTGCCTCTACACCAAGAAGCCACCCGTGTACAATGATCACCTTGTACAACTGCCTCTACACCAAGAAGCCACCCGTGTACAATGATTGCTTTGAGTATTACAACACTTTTATCCTATAAGCCTTGGTATTGAATGTGTATGTGGACAAGGTCTAGTATAGAAGACAAGAACTTCAGAGAACTTCACAATGGAGATTGACTTTTGGTGAAGAACTGAAGTGGGAAAAACAGTTTTCAGATTGACAGAATTTTGGCTTTGGAAAACTGAAGATTTTTCTTAGTATATGGCCTTAGGACTAACTACCCTTTATATAGCTGAAGACTAGGGTTAGTTAGGGTAGTTATAGGACCAATTCAAACAATTGGAACGTTGGAATACGTTGCACAAAAGACCAGATAACAGAAACTGTCCAACAGTCAGAAACTGCCTATAGTCGACTTGTCTTTTAAGTTAGTCGACTATACAAGGCAAATTTCCTACTATTAGTCGACTAGGTTTGGGTATTAGTCGACTAGGTCAATGACGTTGGAGTGACAGTTTTCTGTTTAACTGATTCAAGTCGACTGCAACTGCTAATAAGTAGACTGGACCAGTTATTAGTCGACTAGGAAATGGGATTAGTCGACTACAAATGCAATTAGTCGACTATGTTTGACTGTCAAGTCGACTAATGCACAAACAGAGAGTTGGGTTTCTTTCAGGACAAAAGATAGTCGACTAGGGAAACTATAAGTCGACTATACCATATATTAGTCGACTAATATTTTTTATAAGTCGACTAATAACCCTATTAGTCTGCTAATAGAAAGGGTCAAGTCTGCTAATAGCAAGGGTCAAGTTTACTAATAGAAAGGGTCAAGTCTACTAATAGGTGATCAAGTCTACTAATAGGCTATGATATATGTGTGTGCATCAAGGCTTTTGACATGCTATTTCATCTTTACAAAATACATCATATCAACTCTCCTTGGGACATCTTGATCATGTAGAACTCTTGATTCGTCATGTGTTAGAGCTCCAAATGACATGCCTCACATAAGTCTTCATCAAAACAAGTTCCAACAGGCAGGGCCTGGAGGAGTCCAGGTGCTGCTGTTGCCGTTGCCATCCGCTGCTGCTGCTGGATCTACAGCAAGACTGGTGGTTCTGTTGCGCTACTGAAGGGGAAGGGGTTCCGGTAGGGTCCTGCTGTTCCTGTTGCCGCGGGTGCACCGAGGGAGGAGTGGAATAGGGAGAGGTGCTGCTCGGCCTGGGAAAGATGGGGCGACAGTCTGGGCAGCCTGTTGTGCTGCTGGTTGCGTCCATCTTTTGTTGGTGTGCCACCAAGGGAGAGGGCGGCTGCTGGGGCTTGGTGCTACGCCAAACAGCAAGGCAGGGGGTGCGCCAGACCAAGGGGGGTTGTGCCGTGTTCTATCGTGGGGAGTTGGGCGGCCATCAAGGAGGGGGTCTCGGCTGTGCAATGGGGAAAAGGCGGCTGTGAGTTGGGAGAAGATTAGGATGGTGATTAGGTTTAGGTTTTATTGATTAGTAGATTATATACATAAGGGTAAGAGATAATGGGTTAATGGGTAAGTGGGTTTAGGCTAACAGGTATAGATCAAGATATGGGAATAAAAGAGGATGCGGGTAATGGAGTTTGGGTATGGATTAGATAACGGGTATGGGTTGGGGGTTGGATCCAAATGGGTAAAGGTATGATCAAGGATACAAGGGAAAGGAAATAATGCTACTACTAATAATAAAACAAATAATAATATTAAATGATAACACTAATAACAACAACAATAATAATAATTACCACTAATAACACTAATTAGTATAATAATAATTTAGAAGCATAGTAGCAATATTAATTAATATTGATCATAAGAATAACAATTTAGAAAGAATAGAACTAGTAGTTATTACTAATAATAATCATGACCTATACATGTAACAAAATGAAATTATGAGGTACAACAATAATTTAATAAATAATAATAACCATAGCAATGATAAAAATTACTAGTTAGCAATTAAAATGCTAATAAGTCATAATGGTAAATATAAAATGTCAAATTACCATTTACTATCTAAAATAATTTGCATATTTAATATATTAAAAAATCACAAGAACAATAATAAATTAAGTTAATTGATAATCTTAATAAAATAATTAGTAAAGCCGAATAAATATTGTAGGAAAATAAGAATACAGTATTACTAACTGGGGATATTACATCAGTATACCGTGAAATAGAATCACCAATATCTTATGATTATACTTCATTGATGGGGAAAGCGTGTGAACATCAATTCTTTAGTTTGGACCCCATTTTGAACCAATCTCGACTCCCCCTTTTAAATCTCGACTTGATCTGAGTCAAATTCTTGAGTCGGTATCGGTTTTATTCTTGTTCCATTTGAGTCCCAAGATCACACTTCATTGTTGGACAAGGATGTTGATGTTGAAGAAAATGACTCAGTAATTATTTTTAAAATCGGAAATTGTATGGGGGTAATTTTTTGAATAAGATCATATAGTTCTCCAACATTTTACTGGGTCATTTTAGAGAGGTCATTGGTGGGTTTCTGAAAGATCTACAATATCTTGATTGGGTAGCAACGCTTGGCGTAATCAGACCACCACCGGAGCCACCACCATGCGGTAATTTTCCTTCCCTCTCCATTTGTTTCGTTTATATATACATTCACGATGCATTGAGGACAATGCATGAGATAAGTGTGGGGGAGGATTTACTAACATAGTTAGTTTTACAATTTCTTTCTTTTACATTTCTTTTAAGAACTTTTTTTTAAAAAAATTTTGTGTAAAAACTCTTTTCTTTTCTTTTCACAAAACTTTTTTGACATAAGGGAAATACTTTTGATATATTTTTAGAAAATTAAGATTATCTTAGGAATTAAGAAGACCTGAAACTATGAATTTTTAAACTGGGTCAAAATAATAGATCTTGTTTAAATTTTAGGATAAGGAAGTAAGATTGTAAAGATAATTTGATCTTGAATTTTTTGCCTTAGATTTGTGCACTTCACAATTTTTGGGATTAAAACAAAGACCGAAAATGCCATAAAAATTATATTAAAAATGATAATAATAAAAATCACTTATTGAAGTTGGGTAATTATACCTCAGAAAGCATGATTATTCATACCTAAAACGGTGGACAAAAATAAAATAATCCTCCTTAGTATTGTGGCCTTGTTTACTCGAGTCCGTAAGTCCGAGGGATGTTTTCTCATCTAATACCCTAAGATCATCTGGTTTGGGAGTCACCAGCTAAAGGCTCACTACCCGAGTAAATAAGAAAGCCTAACAAAACTAAGAAAAGAAAAAAAGAAAAAAATATAAATATACACAAATCAATGGCACAAAAGTTTGAGTCAATATCCAAAAAATCTTTACAATTCATAAAGTGCATATTTTTCTAAGAGTTTTATGAAAGATCAGAAAATCAATTCAACCTCAAATTCTTACATTTAATTTATAGCAAGATTTTGGATTTCGACTTAGCTTAAGGAAGAATAATTTCTGGTTAACCTATGACCTTGGATCACTTATATTTTCGAAAAAATACTTCAACACTTTTCTCTATTTCAAAAATGCGTTTTCAAAATAATAACATTTGATTTCTTTCTTTATGGATTTTGTGGGTGTAATCCGTTGAAAACCCTCAGGAGACAAAACTCCTCCTTTAGGGGAAACCTAGAGGTTTAACGGCTTGTTGCACATGCTCAGTGCAATCGCCTCACCTGCGAAAGTGGTATAATAATTTCCTTAGTTTTGCTCGGGGTGAGCAAAAGATAAGTGTGGGTGTGTGATTAGTCTCTAAAACTACATATTTCATACCATATCTTCACATTTATTTCATATTAAATTCTGCTAATAATACCTCTCTTGTATGTTTTTAGGTCCATGGTATGCAATGAAGAAGAAGACCCTAAATCACCATTTAATGGGTGATTAAAGGCCTATAATATAGATATTGACTTTGGAGAGCAGTTTCGTCAAAACAGGGGCCCAAAATCAGAAACCAGAACATGCAACCGACAGGGGAACAAACGAGCGGTGCGCAGCAGGCGGCGTCGCTGCTCTGGTACAGCCGCGAAAACGCAGCTTTGTTCGCGTTTTCGCGACCATACGGGAGCGGCCGCGCCCATCCTTTGAGCCAGGGGTTGTCCCCTAGACCCCTTTCCCTTGGTGCCTATAAATACCCCTAGGGTTCTTTAGTTGGAGATATTAAAGAGCAGGGTAGTTTCTTTTAATGTTATAATTTATGGTAGTTTAGTTTAGTTCTTCTTCTTCTTCCTCTTTGTATTTTTCATTTCTTTTAGATCTTGTAATAGGAGAGAGAGTGGTACATGGTTGGAAAGCAAGAGTGCTTGTAATAGAAGGTGACTAGCTATGAAAGGTTCTCTCTTTACCTCTCTTTGTTTTCTTCTCTCAACTCCTTTTATATGTTTAGCTAATTTTTCTCTCAAGGCAACTAACTACTAACCACTAACTTGCTAACTTCTTACTTGATAATCCACATGAATCTAATAGCCTCTACTTGGCCTTGCTCTTACAAGAGTCATTGATGGCTCATGATGATGTATCTAACACTCTAACACCCTAACTTTCTAACAAGCTAACATTACTTTACTCAATGCTTACTCTTGTTTAGTTTTGATGGTTCGAGTTTGGACGTGAAAGTTATCGCATCGGTCATGCTTTGAAACGCTCTTGAACTGAGGACTAATGATGGCCAAGGATACATGTAGGGCAACTATCACTAAGAGGTTAGCATGGTTAGTGGAGCCATTAGTAGTTAATAGCCATGGATTTTCTTTCTCTTTTACTTTGTTTTAGATATATAAACAAAAATCATAAATACCATTTTCTAAGTTTCCCACTTCTTCGTGTTTCACCGTACTTCTCTTTTCATTCTTTATTTTTTTTCTTTTCATTCTTTAAAATATTGAAGAACTTTTAACATACACGTGAATATATCGTGTAAGCTTCTTTCGCCTCCCGTCCTTGTCGACCCTTTTAGCCACTATACTATAACGAAAATATCGTGGAAGCCAAAGCACACATACTCTAACTCTTAATTTCCAAAGCATATACATTTTGTGCGCGATTTTCCCCCAATCACCCAATCGAGCGACTTCTGGATCGGTCAACTGGGCGGTCGACCGCCAGAAGGCCTGGTCTGAAATTTTGGAGATAAAATCTTGGTCTATTAAACCCCTATAAAATCTTATAAAATCACATAAAATTCACAAAATAAGTTCACTGAAATACTTGAAATTACAGATATGTGTGATCAAAAATCAACATATATTACATACTTTTTGAACCATTTTTGTGATATAGAAATTTTGCCTTAAACAAAAACCTGTATTTTTCAAAAACAATCTTCAAATTGAAAAATAATTTTTCAAAAACTTCTTCAAATGCAAAAATAAGATATTTTAAACATTTTTGAAGCTTAGTGTGTATGAATATGATTCAATTCACATATGAGATGAAATATCTTTGTTTTTTACAATAAGCTCTAAAATAAGTTTTGATAAATGCAAAACTCAAACACATAATATAGAAACCTCAAATAAGTTTTTCTAAATATTTGAACTAACAATGTGCATGGGTGAAACCCAAAACACCTATAACCCATATAAATTTGTTTTAATAAAATCTAATGATGAAACATAGGAATGTATACTTTGAAGCTCAAAAATCAAAACGGTTTTTTCTAAAACTGAAACTATTTTGTGAAAACACATATAAATTTTGTGTTGTGTGTATATGAACTTGAACAATCCACAACTAATCTATCTGTTACATTTTATCTAAAAATAAAATCTTAACACTTACAAACATGACATAAGTCTTCATGAAAATCTTCTTCTCCTTCTTGACATGGTCTAAACCTTGATCCAATGAGCTAGACTCCTCTTGAGTACTTGATGCGATCTTGATGCGCAAATCAACACGTGCTAACTTTAAAACTTGACTTTGAATCTTTGTTAAAGCTAAAACATCTACTATGATCTTGATCAAATATCTGAAACTATATAAATACAACATCATTAGTACTATAACTACATGAGTTAATCATCATCAAAACTAGGGTGATAGACCTTTGGGCCAATAATCTCCCCCTTTTTGATGATGACAAAACTCATGGAGCTATATATGCATGGATTAAAGATAAGCTTCATAGAAGCTCCCCCTTAACTCATGCATAGAAATAAACAAATAAATATTTAATGAAATACATAAACTAAACAAAAAAAATATGCATAAATACTAATATTAAGCACGCATATATAAACTCTCTAAATTCTTCTTCCCTATTTTGTCAATTCATCAATAAAGGGGTGAAGACAAATAAACAATAAAGATGTATATGCGATATACTTTCATGAAGAGGAGAGATGTAAAGTTCGCTCCCCCTGCATACATGCATTATTTAGAGAAGGGATGACTAGACCCTAACCCACATAACGCATAATATACAATATATAAGCAGAGATGTTAAGCTACTCCTACATACGTGTACCACATAAATAAAAGAGGTCAAGCTTTTCAATGTGAGATACACTCAACATGAATCTATATATAGAGAAGATGTTAAGCTTCCTTGCATATACGTAAAACATATCATCAAATTTTGAAACCATTTATAAAACAAAAATTTGAAATTTCTTGAAGTCAACAAAATGAATTTTAATATCAATGAAATCAAATTGTAGTTGACAAAAACAAAAGTTGGTATCACTTGTCCAAAAATTTTTTAAGATACCAATAGTAGATTTTGATATCAATTGAAGATGAACCATGAAGTACATTTTGATACCAAATAAAAATACCAATTAAAATTAATATATAAGCTTATAAAGATCATGTGTATGACTCATACCTATCACCCTATTCATGAACAAGTTTTAAAAAATATTCAATAAGGGTATATTAGGCATGGTCGCCCATACAACCGCCTTTTGGTTGGTAGGGTTTTCAAAATAAGATTTAAAAATAATTGTAGATTGAAAACACTACCAAATGAAGGATAAATAACTAGTTTAAAATAATTTTTGAAAAACTAGTTAAAGATCCTTCAAACATTAAAATAAATCATATATCCCATGAAGCATGCTAAATACACAAGAGTTGACATTCGAAATCTATAAAGCTCATAAATGCTCATGAAAAATAAAGTCATGAGTAAACAAATGAAATATGAGCGCACAAGAATTATGTGAATAGCATATTCATGAAAAAAAATCAATAATACTCAAAATAAACATGAAATTTTTTTATCAAAAAAAATGAAAATTATCAAAACTAAAATTTTCATCAAAACTAAACAAGCATCAAGGTATATGTATGTTTTGTCTATATTAAAGTATACATGCATATCCAAACATAAACTAGTCTACAAAAGTATATTGCATGAAGGCAAGTGGCTCTAAGATATATATATATATATTTATAAGTTTTAGACATAAACAACATATACATGAGGCAAAACAACTACAAAGATAAGGAAAACAAGTATAAATGAAAGAATCATTAAAACTAGGTTATACATGCACATGTAACAAGTACAAATGAGTAATGAAGTACAAACATTTAATAATCAAGTGTAGCTCACTACTTGTACAAGTATAAACACAAGTTTTAACAAAAATTACATCTAAATAAGTAATCACTACATGAAGTACAAAACATAATCAGTTAACATAATGAGCATTAAAATAAAAACATGCTAAAATCATTTATATGAATTCATGTAAATAAAGATGGGAGTTAGAGATAGTTACCAAAATTAATGAACCAATCTCTAGGTCTCCAAACCATGGTGGTCCTCCCACCAATCATCCTTATAGGGTATGCATCCAATGTACTGTCCATCAAACTCAAACGCATCCACCATCAAGTCACCACAACTCTCACGTCATGTGAGAGCCCACACCTACATCAAACACAAGAGGTGAAAATTTTTGTACCCATTTCTTTTTGGGTTCACGATGGTTAGAAACTAATGGAACTCAAACATTATTATTTGCAAAATTTATAGAATTTAATCTATCAAGATAAAATCTTACAAGATGGCCTTTGCGGCCACAATGTGTACATGTGTACACTCTAGCATGCATATGAGTGGTGTGAGTGTGAGCATGGTGTGCATATGTATGCGAAGGGGTTTGTGCATGAATATGTGAAATTGTTTCTTGCGAAACATGAATTTCAATATATTATATTAAATGCACAATTGCTCAAATTTAAGCTTAAAACAATCAATTTTTTATTTCAAAACATGAGTCTCATTTCTATCAAAAGAGCATGCAATATTATTAGCATGGCAACAAGGAGAATCAACTATTTTATTCTTTTTAGAAATGTTTTCTTTTTCATTGATACAATTTTTTTCTCAAAGAGTTATTTTCTTCCAAAATAATTTCTTTTTCTTTTTTCACCAAAATAATTTTATTTTTCAATGAATTATTTCCTTCACAAATATCATTTAATTTTGAAGACAAGAAAATATTCTCCTTTTTTAAAAATTTATTTTTGAAATAATTTCAAATTTATTTTTAAAAGAATCATTTTCTTTTAACAAAGAAGTGCTTTTCTTCTTCAACTTGTCATTTTCAATTTGTAATAAATCATATTTTTTAAGAAGTTTTTGACAAAAAGATGCAAGTTCATCATAAGGCATATCAATATCTTCTTCTAGCTTGATTCAGAGTTTACCTCAAGGGGGTCATCCTTTTGGACCATGTAGCATATGTTAGAAGCATCACTTCCATCATCCAAGTCACTCCCCAAATAATATTGCTTTTGTTCACCAAGGGATATAGTGTGTTCCATACTACAAAAGCCGAATCAAAATTAGAAACCCTAGATAAATAATCATCATTTAGGGTACTCTTTAATGCATGGATGGCTTTTGCATTAGCCTCAACATGTTTACCATTTAAACAATAAGAATCTTTAATAGTGGCAAAACAAACATGAATTCCTAGGGCTTTGACGTACATTGACATCTTAACTTTCCAAGTTTGTATGTTAAGAATATCAAACATGGGAGGTATCATGAAATCCATATGTGTGTGTAAATAAATATTGTGATTAGTTTAAATAAGGATCTTTAACTCAAGGTTGTTAGAACCAAATTAAGAGCACTAAGCTCTGATACCATTTGAAATACACCTAGATGAGGGGTGAATAGGTGTACTAGCTAATCAAATGACAATGATGCAGAATTAAAAACTACTTATGCAAACTAAAGCTATTAAGCTAACACACAAGATATAACCCAAAAGTGTAGCCGAACTCCCGGTGAAGGGCTCGGACTATCACCTCTAGGTTCCTCTAAATTAAGAGTTGAGGTGCCACTATGAGTCTCTTAGTTGAATGCAAGTGTAACCACACAATCTCAGGCATATATCAATTAAGCACAAGTATGTCAAGCATAAAAAGAGATAAATAATATAAGCATGCAAGATATATAAACACAAGTGACAGAGAAAGATGAGCAATCACAAGCACGGGAGAATTGTTTCGAGGTTTGAACACCCTTGCTCTACGTCCCCGCATTCAACATCTATGAAGGATTTCTACTAGAATCGATCCCGCAAGATCACTTGGTGTCGCAACACTTACAACAAGTTCACACTAGAACTCTTGGACTCACTAGCCCCTCTCTTGTTCCTGCACGAACAACACACGCAAGCACACTAGCTTGCCGAGGCCGCACCTCTACACCGAGCTCCTACAAGAACTCATCATAACACGAACACGCAAGTTCGCCTCCTCAAACACAAGATGAACACTTGGTGATCTCAACACTTTGACATCTAAAAATACTCTCACAACAAAGCTCTTATAGGATAGATATGGTAATGGAAAGCTCAAGTTTGTGTGAGAAAAATAAGATAGAGTTGTGGTGAAAAACTCAAGAAATCTCTTTTAAAAAACACCATTGAAAAACTCTCCTTTTGATATAGAAGTTTTAGCCCTAAAAGAAGTGGAGAAAAACTCTAAGAGAGATGGAAAAACTAGCTTTGAAAATCTCTTGAAATCTTATCTAAAACTGGCCATGGGAACCCCATTTTATAGGGGATAAAAAACTAGGCGTTTATGGTCAAATATGCAATCAGAATGACCTGTCAGTCGACAAGTCAGTCAACCAGCCAACGGTCATATTTTTGACTATTAGACCTGCCGGTCGACCGCCCAGTCGACCTACCCTGCACTTGACCTGTTGGTCGACCACCCGATCGACCGAAGCAAGATCCAGAGAGCAAAGCTCTCTGGACGGTCAATGCCCGGTCGACCGGGGCCAGAGTGGTCTACCGACTCTCAAGCCAAAGGCCCGTGCACATTTCTGTGCACATTGGTCGACTGCCCGGTCGACCGCTAGAAGGCTAGGTCTGAAATTTTGGGGAAAAATCTTGGCCTATTAAACTCCTATAAAACCACAAAATCACATAAAATAACATAAAATCAACAAAAATAAGTTCATTGAAATACTTTGAATTACAAATATGTGTGATAAAAAATCAACACATATTACAAACTTTTTGAACCATTTTTGTGATATAGAAATATAGCCTTAAACAAAAACCCGTATTTTTCAAAAACAATCTTCAAATTGAAAATTGATTTTTTCAAAACTTTTTCAAATATAAAAATAATAAGATATTTAAACACTTTTGATGCTTAATGTTTGTGAATATGATCCAATACACATATGAGATGAAATATCTATGTTTTTGACAATAAGTTCTAAAATAAATTTTGATAAATACAAAACTCAAACACATGATATAGAAACTTCAAATATGTTTTTCTAAACATATGAACCAACAATGTGCATGGATGAAATCCAAAACACATATAAATCATATAAACTTGTTTTGATAAAATCCAATCATGAAACATAAGAATGTATACTTTGAAGCTCAAAAATCAAAATGGTATTTTCTAAATCTGAAACTATTTTGTGAAAACACATATAAATTGTGTGTGTGTATGAGTTTGAACAACCCACAACTAATCTATCCTCTATATTTATCTAAAAATAAAATCTTAACATTTACAAACATGACACAAGTCTTCACGAAAATCTTCTCTTGAAAATCTTCTTCTCCTTCTTGACTTGGTCCAAACCTTGATCTAATTAATTAGACTCATCTTGAGTATTTGATGCGATCTTGATGTGTGAGATCTTGAATCAACACGTTTTGCTTCATAACTTGACTTCCAATAATTTGTTGAAGCTAAACACTTACTAAGATCTTGATCGAATATCTGAAACTATGTAAACATAAGTTCTTTAGTACTATAACTACATGAGTAAATCATCATCAAAACTACAGTGATGGGCCTTTGGGCTAACAGTTAAGTCCATCAAACTTGGGTGGACAATTATAGTTCTATTAGACATATGTTTGTAAGCAAAATATAGTGATTAGCAAATAAGGATCGCTTTAGGTGGTTAAAACAAATATTAAGAGCACCTGCTCTTATACCAGTTGAAATCACTTACAGGGGTGAATAGCTGACGTGCTAATCAAATGTGGAAATTAAAACTCAACAAATAATTCTACACAAGTATAAAAATAACAACTTTTAGTCAAAACAACACAAAGACGTGAAGTCGAATTCTCAGCGAAGGGCACTAGAACTTCTCCTTAAAATTCCTCTAAATAAGAGTCAAGGTGCTTAATTGCTTCCATGATTTAAGAAAGTACAAGCATATAAGAAAATACAAAGCCTATAATGATTAACAAGTATAAGCATGCAAGATATAAACAAGGGTGAGTTGAGTTGAGTTGAGTTGAGTTGAGAGAGAAAGAAGAGCAATTAGAAACATGGGAGATTTGTTCGAGGTTCGAGCTACTTGCCGTACATTCCCATCTTCAGCACTATGAAGGATTTTCACTATGCACGACCCCACAAGATCACTCAACGTTGCAAGTTCCCTCAAGAACTCTTAGACCCGTGAGCCCCTCACTCGCTTCCGCAAGAACCAAGCTCACTTCGAGGCTATAACCTCCAACCACTTGAAATACAATGAAGAACAACTAGTGATCAAGACTCTTACTACGAACAAAACTCTCACTACAAAGATTCTTATAGTATAGATATAGAAGTAATTGGCTCAAGCTTATGTGAGAAAACTAGGGATTTGAAATTTGATGGCTCAAGAAAAACTTTTAATAAAACCCTCCTAAAGATGTGGAAAGGAGTAGGAAAACTTCTCTTTTCAACATATTTCAAAAACTTTGCCTCAAAACTTTTAAACTCTTGACAGAAAACTCTCTACAATGGCCTATTTATAGAGAATAGGATAAGACCATTAGAGACTAAACATAGTCATTAAAACACTGATTAAACCCATAAAAAATCAGATATAATCGTCTGGGAATAAAACAAAATTTTAAACAAAAAACTAGCCATTTAAAGGCCTTTTGTCAGTTCTAACAGACTCTTGGTGGACCAGGTGATCACCCATCAACGACTATAATCTTTGGTCGTTATAGTCACCGGTTATAGAAACACTCTGAGTTCAGTTTTGAGCTCAAAGCTGGAGGTCAATCAGGCGGTCGATCGGCCAGCTCTGCCAAAACGGGCGGCAGCTTGCGGTCGACCGGGCAGTCAATTGGTCCCAGAGCCAAAATACTCTGTGCACATTGTGCAAATCTGGTTGACGATGCAGTCGACCGATAGAGCATTCTGCTCTATGGGTGGTCCACCGGGCGATCCCCCGCCTCTGTCCAAAAACTTATTTTCTTGAAATCCATTTTAAATTCCAATAAATTCTCATAAATTCTACAAAAATAAGTTCTTATAAATACTATTTGGCACAAATATATGTGATAAAAAATCATCACATATTACAAACATTTGAACTTCTTTTTGTAATATCAAATACTTTTTGAAATATAGACACAAGTTAAAAAATTCAAAATCATTTAATATAAACCACAAACTCAAAACTAAAACTTTTGAGTTTGAAAACCATATCAAAGTTTGGTCTGTGTAAGCTTGAGCAATAAATTCTAATCTAAACTTTACAATAATCTAAACAACCTTATAAAAATAAGTCTTCTCTTGATATGATCTTCCTCTCCATCTCGACTCGATCAACTGTGGTTCCTGTTGAGCTTTATTCCTTCTTGAGTACATATTACTTTTTTGTGCCTGGGCACTTGAATCAATATTAGTTAGCTTCAAAACTTGACTTTGAGCCCATTATTGAAGCTAAACACTAAAGCATGATCCTGATTTAGTTTGAAACTAAAACATCACAAGATCATTAGTATTAATTACATGAGTTAGTCATCATCAAAACTAGAGTGATGGGCATTTGGGCCATCCTTTAGTCCATACTTCATGACATACGTTCTTGAATGGTAGACTCAAACATTTAAGAAAGTTATGTCTACCCTAGAAGTACAAATATGAAAAGAAGCTATAAACAGCGAAAAAAATTTATTCTAAGCAACCATATTTAGGAATTGGTAAACTTGCCACATGACAGTAAACTAATCAAGAGTAAGTGAATTTCAAAAAAAAAAGAACCCGATGGATCTATCACCAAATACTAAAGAGTATGCCTTGAGATATGAGAAGCATCTACATGTACTTGAAGGGTACAATAATGCAAACTGGATTGCATATTCTGAGGCATCAAAATCAACTAACAGATACATCTTTACTCTTGGGGGCGCAATCATATCTTTAAAATTCTCTAAACAAACTTGCATAGCCCATTCCATAATGGAATCAAAATTTATTGCCTTAAGTAAGGCTGGAGAAGAAGCAAAGTGGCTTCAATAATATTGAGAATATACTTTTATGGCCTAAGCCAGTATCCGTCATATGCACTCACTGCGACAACCAAGCAGCGATTTCTCGGGAATAAACTTTTGTATATACTAGTAAGTCTAGACACATTCTCGTCGAAGACATAATACCATAAGGGAGTTGCTCGCTAATGATCTTATCTCAATTGACTTTGTGGCATCAAAACATAACCTAACAGACCCGTTTACTAAAGATCTTAGTGGAGAAAATATAATTGCGCATTGAAGGGAATAGAGCTAAAAATCTAACCATGCCGAGTCAGCTTAATGGAAACCTCACTTAGTGACTGAAGATCCCACAATTAAGTTCAAAAGGAAAAACTAGTTATGACTGACTCTGTGAGTAAGTACTTAGAAGCTTGACTTCAATCCATTCGCATGGTGTACCCAAGTGCTTTCTACAATTTGGTTTATGATAAGCTTAACGCTTTTAATGATGCCTACAGCTTGTTATCAAAATAAGTGGGATAGATTAGACTTTTCTTAATAGGACAATCATCTATTTGAGTGTAGAGCTGGTGCTGGCTATTTGGGAGTCTCTATGAAGGCTGTGATTCCCTAAACAAACTCTCTGAAATCAACTATAGCCAAGGCCAAAGGACACAACAAAGAACCAAAGTTGATTTTAAAAAGTTACTGTGTGAGGTCTGTTGACTTGGCTTACATAAATAACCAACAGTTAAAGACAGTTTTCTAATTTATCAAGTAAGTCTGACAAAGATTTTGCTATGAAAGGTTCAAGGATTTAGCTCAGCTATCCTGATGCAGTATTTTTTTCGAAAGTGTTTTCACTATAAAGCTAGTCTCATAGTGTGTATATTTTCAAAAATTTCTATTCATTGTGGGGGATTGCTAGATACTTCAAATTGTCCAATGAATTTTTAGAAAAAACTTGAGCTGAATTTTAAGTAGGACCCGCTGATAAGAATACACGAGAGATGATTGAATGTATTCTCCTTCCATTGACGTTGAACGTGGTATATTCACATGTTCAATTTCGTTTTCGAATGAATGAGATATTCAAGCCGGAAGTTTACCTAAACAAGACCTAAATGGCCCCAAAAAAAGTGAACTCTTTAGTCCCTTATTCGACGTGGTATGCGAATGGATGTGTCTATTTTGATGAACGAACGTGTCTGTTCAGAATGGTTGTGCCTGTTCCAATCGAATGATTGTGAATGTTTAGGGACAACCCATTTCGGCCGAATGAATGTGTCTGTTTAGCGAATAAATATGTCTATTTAGAATGGTTTCGCCTATTCCAACTGAACAGATGTGTCTTCTCAGAATGGTAGCGCCCATTCCGATCGAACAGATGTGTCTACTCCTAAAGGCTTCCTCCAAATTCCTATATAAAGAAGAATTACACTCCAAATGGATGACTAAAGAAAAACTCAGAATCACAACAACCACAAAAATAAATGAGTTCAAGAAAATTTTATTAAATTCTTGAATTCTGTTTGAATTCTAGTTTTTGGTTTGGTTCTTTTTTCTACATCCGTTCTTAGAACAAATGGAAGGTATGTATCAATTTTTGGTTTGACTGTACGTGGTTTTGCAAAGTGATGTGCAAAACACGTGAATGAGTGTTGTATTTTGGGAGACCAGTGTCCATTATCCCGTAAACATCATAGAGGGAGATATAACTGTCTTAAAGAGATTAATTTTATGCATACATCACTCCATATTAATTTTTTACTTGTTGTTTGTACTAACGTTCAGCGTTGCAGAAATTATTGAATTCCAATATATTATCTATCTATTTGAACTAACTTTCTTATTACTGGGATTATGCTGAATAAAGTATTCATGTTAGAATATTTATTCTAATAACTAGATAAATTATTTTTTAATTATTTATCTTATTAATTTATTATTAATATGAAACTGACTAAATACCAATCTGATTGGTGTATAATGAAGGGATTTGAAAGGTGATTTCATAATTAAGAAAACATTCAATTAAATAGAAAACCACCCACGTGATTTTCACCAACCTGGCTGATTGGACTAGCTGATCTTGATCTTGAATTGATTGTCAAGAATAACACCTCCATATCAAATAAAAGCAAAAAGTCCTTACCGGGCCATATTAATGTGTCATTACGATAGATACTTTGCCCCTTGTAAAAGTATCCAAATTCACTTAACAACTTCCTATTCATGGAGAGCTTCCATGACTGAATCGCAGATGAGTAGATGTGGATCTTGTACCCCATACATACCACCTTATAACGAGGAGAATTTGAAGATTCAAATGTGAGGCTAAATTCAAATCCGACTATGTGCCTATTGATCTAGCCGGCGACTTCAGAATCGGGGGAGGCCATGGTGATCCAGTAAGAGTAGGGGTTTTTGTAAAACTCTAAGATTCGAGCAATGGCCGGTGAGAGCTAAGCAAGGGTGTCTGGCCGAGGATGGTTGTTTTTTGAGCAGGATGACTGGCTGGAGATGGCTGAATTTTATGTCATAGCCGCAGAAGTGGCGACATGATAAGGTATTAATGATAGGGAATCTAGTCATGAGATGACAGATCCCCCACTGCAAATGCTGTGTCGACATTGGCCAGCCAAAGGGTGGCCGGGTGCTGAGCTGCATATACCATAACTGCGGTGAAGGGGGGTGCCATGTCTTTCAGTGGTGCAGCCTCTAGTCATCTTATGACCGGATTGAGCTGCAGATGTTGTGATGATGCTGACAGGAGATCTGGCTAAGGCTGGATGGGTTCTAAACAACTGACGACAAATCTACGATGGAGGGGAGACGCCGCAACTGAGATAAGAGTGTTCTGGTGGCTTCATTTCTTTTCTTTTTTTCTTTTTCTTTTTGGGAAAGACCAAATTGTGTATGAGTGTTTTTATGCAACTTATACCCTTCTAGCATGGAGATGTTTCATTAAATTATTATTAATGAAATATCAGGGGGGGGTTACCTTATAGTCTTATCTCAAAAGAAATGCGAAGCTAAAATTGTGATCAACTTCAGGGGGCAAAGAAAGTTGGACGAATTCATTTATGGTGGGACTGCAGACATAGTAGTTAAATTTATAAGTAAGCCTTCTAGTGGCCTTGCAAAAGATAGTGAGGCCATTGAATGAGCTATGAATGAAGAGTCAGACTCCAACAGTGGAGGTAAGGATAGAGTGACAGAATAGGAAGTCTAGGAGATTCACATTTAGGGGGAAGTACTTAGAGGTACAGATGTGGTCAAGCAGGAAGAAACCAGAAATTGATGGTGGAAATTATGAAATGAGTGATATTTAAACAAGGGAGGATCAAATGTGAGGAAAATCCATCGTTTGCACACACAATGAAGTCTAGCAATTTCCTTTATTAGGAGCTGAGCAAGTATCTCGACCGACTATGATATCTTCATTGAGAAAGAGGGTGGAAGTCTGAGAGAATTATAATATGCTAGTGATGTTCTATTACGCAAACTAGATAAATGTTGAGGTCTTTGTCATATATTCAACACTGTTTATGTAGGGAGAAAGAAGATAAGAGGGAAGAAAATACATCGGAAGAGTTTTTTAAAACTCATCAAAAGAGATAGCGTAGAGATCAAAAGTCAAAAGAAGCGAGAACGCAGCTCACAGCACCGCAAGAGACAGGGCCCGGTCGATCGGTGTGCACAACGTGCATAGGCACGGCCCAGTTGACTGCTTATCGGAGCGAAACAAGCACTTTAAAATGTGTGTTTTATAAAATCAGTGAAAAGCTTGTATGTGCTAATGTTCCCTCGATACTTCTGTAATAGCATTGGCTCAACGGGTCGAATCCACAGGGACGAGAGGCGATAGAAGCATTAACAGTTCTTATTCACGTGTTGTGTTAACAATTTCTTCTTTGTTAATGAATGAGAAAAGATAAAGAAAAGAAGAGAAATCCTGAAGTAATAGGTGAAGAAGGTGATAAAACAGCGATGTGAAAATAAAGAGAAATAGTTTTGAAAATAAAAAGAAGATGAACAAAGATGAACTAAGAAGTTGGTAAAAACAATGAACAAACGATAACAGTGTTTGAAATTGATTATTAAAATAAGATAAAAGAAAACTCATGGCTACTAACTACTATTTCTCTACTAACCATGGTAACCTCTTAGTGATAGTTGCCTCACTTGGATCATTGGCCATCACTAGTCACAGCTTTAAGAGATGATACAAAGCATGGCTCATAAGATGTTTATAAACATTCAAACAAACATCCATACGACACAATAAGTTGCAAGCTACTATTAAATTGTCAAAACCGATTAGAGGTGAGCATGAAATAAAGTTAGCATTGCAAGTTAGCAAGTTTAGTGGGTTAAATGTTAGAAATGTTAGAATGTTAGAATCCATCATCATGAGCCATCAATGGCTCTTGCAAGAGCAAGGCCTTGTAGAGGCTATTAGATTCATGTGAATTATCAAGTAAGTGGTTAGATGGTTAGTGGTTGTAATTAGATTGCATGAGAAGAAAATTTACTAAGCATCATGTAGAAGATGGAGAAGATTACAATAGAGAAGAAAGGAGACATATTTACATAGATTGTCACCATCTATTACATCAATCTCTCTCGTTCTCTCTCTGAATCTCTCAGCCCTAATACAAGATCTAAAAATGAAATGAAAATACAAAAGAAAAGAACACCTACACTAACCTACACTAACAGAGAGAAAACCTAGCCTATTTCACGATCTGTTTTCATTTTGGTTCTCTGCAGGGGTATATTATAGGCAAAAGGGCTTCTCTAGAAGGCGAGACGAGGCCACACGTCGAAAATTGATGCATGGCTCGCTTATATGGCCACGAAACATGGCCATAGCATGTTTTCGTGGCCAAACCAGGACTAAGGTCCCCGGTTTTGGCGAGCACATTCTTGTCGCTTTGAGGACCTTCCAGATATGGTTGGATTCGGGTATATATGTCCAGATATTCGTCTGACGTGCGCAAGGGTCTAGGATCAATGCATCTTTTTAGAAGTTCCCTTGTTTGGTCTCCAAGAAATGCGGATTTAATTACCCAAAATGGGCTTAATTAAGTTCTTATTACCCTTTTGCCCCTAGATTGCGTGGACAACACTGACCCATTGGCTGTCCAAAATGGGGTAGATTATACCATTGCTAAGAGTTATTTCAGCATGAACAACCTCTTACATTATAGGGTTTAACCTATACTGCGGGTCACGTTTTGGTGTCATGTCTTCATTGAGATGAATGTGATTTGAACTATGGTTGGACTCAATCCCTTTATGTCGGTCATAGTCAAACCAATGACTTCCCTATATTTTCTAAGATTGCTTTAAGGTTCCTTCTTACTGTCATTTAAATGGGAGGCAGTAATGATAGGAAAGGTCTCTGTTCGCCTGGATAGACGTAATTGAGATGCGCAGGTAAAGCTTTTAAT
>JAVJIF010000439.1:0-140231 GCA_038442645.1 Agave tequilana
TCGCAGTTGATGGCCGCAGTCTTAAAAAAAAAAATCTGCAACCTTGGTCACCGTTTTTTGGTCGCAATGTCGACCCTGGTCGCAGTTGTTGTTTCTGTTTGCACTGTAGTCTTATGTGACCTTGGTCGCAGTGTGGTCTCTGGTCCAAGTTGTTTTGTTGTTTGCAATGCATGACTGCGACCAAAGGTCGTAGTTTATTAAAAACAAATATGCTTTTTATTTATTTTCACGAATTTATCTCCAGGCATGTGAAAAATGATACAAAAACGATCTCTTATACAATAAGATTGAGTGTTACAATATAGCAGTAGAAAGAAAACTAAACATCAAAAGAACCATTGTTGACTAAGAGCAGTGTTGTTATTGAGGTCTTTTATTTATGTCCACGCATTTATCTCCAGGCATGTGAAAATGATACAAAACGTTCTCTTATACAATAAGATTGAGTGTTACAATATAGCAGTACAAAGAAGACTAAACATCAAAAAAACAAGAAGACTAAACATCAAAAGAGCCCTTGTTGAATAAGAGCAGTGGTGTTATTGACGTCCCCGTGTATAAAAAAACTGTGGACGTCGAGGACCATGACTTCTTCCCTTGTGGACGAATATCGATCAAGTTCACCGGCCAAAATATTCTCCCAAAGGCCCAGCGAACTTGAAAAAGGACAATCAAACTCTGGGTCTTCTTCGTGCATAGGGTCATCTTCATCCATGGAGGCAGGCCCCTGTTAGAGACTCTGAAGAAGGCTGAAATTCTCAGAGCAATTGCTCTCAAATGAACACAGTCTAATTATGGGCTGTTAAAGGAGAGGGTGAGCCCTATTTATGGGCAGCCCATAATAACAGCTTCGGGAAACAGCGAATGGTGCGGGTTCATCAACGTAGACTTGACGTTAAAAAGATCTCATAAAATCTTTATGACAGGTCGCGTCTCACGGAGTGAGTCCAAGTCGCATCAAACAACAGACAACTTTTCATTGGTCGCAGTTAATAATTATATTACTTCACCTATATAATTTTTAAAATGAAAGGTTGCGACATTGGTTGCAGTTGCTGGACGCAGACTTAATAAATACACTGCGACCTTGGTCGCAGTTTCTGTACTTTACTCTTAATCAACAACAACACTGCTACTTGGTCGCAGTTTCTGACCGTAGTATTAATAAAAAAAAATGCGACCTTGATCGCAGTTGTTGGTGTTTAGTCTTAATAAAATACACACCGACCTTGGTCGAAGTTGCTGGTCTTTACTCTTAATCAACAACATCACTGCGACCTTGGTCGCAGTGCAGTTGGTGGTCTTTACTGCGACTTTGGTCGCAGTTGATGGCCGCAGTCTTAAAAAAATAATCTCCAATCTTGGTCGCTATTGCTCGTTTTTAGTCTTAATCAACAACAACACTGCGACGGTGTGACACGTTACCCCAACAGTTGCTTAGTCGCAGTCTTTGGTCGCAGTGTCGACACTGGTCACAGTAGTTACTGTTTGCAATGTATCTTATGCGACCTTGGTCGCAGTGTCATCTATGGTCATAGTTGTTTTGTTTGCAATGCATGGCTGCGAAAAAGTTCGTATTTTATTAAAAAAACAAATATGCTTTTTATTTATGTCCAGGCATTTATCTCCAGGAATGTGCAAATGATACAAAACGATCTCTTATACAATAAGATTGAAGTGTTACAAATACAGCAGTACAAAAGAAGACTAAAACATCAAAAAAATCCTTGTTGACTAAGAGCAATCTTCTTCTTGAGCTCTGGTGGCAGCAGAATCAATAAGATTGAGTGTTACAAAGAAGACTAAACATCAAAGTAGCCAAGAAGATTAAACATCAAAAAATCCCTTGTTGACTAAGAGAAATCTTCTTCTTGAGGTCTGGTGGCAGCAGAATCAATAAGATTGAGTGTTACAAAGAACACTAAACATCAAAGTATCCAATAAGATAAAACATCAGAAGAGCCAAGAAGAGCCCTTGTTGACTACTAAGAGCAATCTTCTCCTGGAGGTCTTGGTGGCAGCAGAAACTTTCGTTTATGAACATCTCTTCACCAGAAGGTTATCCAGTGAGCATGGAGTTTCCTCGATGTCACTTCTGGGGTAAGAGAGGAGGTTTTGAGACCTCACAGGGAATGCTACCCACCACTATATCCACCACATCCCCCGCCGCCATACCCACTCTGACCATCCGTCACCAGCAAGCTTGACTGGTGCGTCAAGTGAGAACAGATCTCGGTGAGGATTAAGTCCTCGTCAGGGATCATGACTTCTTCCCTTGTGAACGACGAGGATCATGACTTCTTCCCTTGTGGACGATGAGGTCTATGACTTCTTCCCTTGTGGACGAACATCGATCAAGTTCGTCAATAGGGTCATCTTCATCCATGGAGGCAGGCCCCTGTTAGAGACTCTGAAGAAGACGGAAATTCTCAGAGCAATTGCTCTCGAAAGAAAACAGTCTAATTATGGACTGTTAAAGGGAGAGCGTGAGCCCTATTTATAGGCAGCCCATAATAACCATAATTAATGGTTCATTAATCAGAATCGTCGGCATTAATGATCTCCAACCGCCAGCGCCGGTTTGAAAATAAAAGACATTAACGCCTAAACCCAATGAAGAACCGACACGTAGACAAACCGCTTCGGGAAATAACGAATGGCGCGTAGACCAAAGTCGCAGTCCACGTAATGCAACCCTAGATTGCAGTTGCTGGCCATCTTTATCAATAACAACACTGCGACCTTGGTCGCATTTAATCATGTACACTGCGACAAAAAGACTTTGGCTAAGGTCGCAGTTTAAATGTACAATGCGAGCAAAGACTCTGACTACATTATATTCAAAAAAATAATTACTTAACGTACTGCGACCAAAGTCGCAGTCCATGTAATGCAACCCTAGGTTGCAGTTGCCGGCCATCTTTATCAATAACAACACTGCGACCTTGGTCGCATTTCACCATGTACACTGCGATGAAAGACTTTGACTAAGGTCGCAGTTTAAATGTACAATGCGACCAAGACTCTGACTACATTATATACAAAAAAAATTAAACTATAAAGTAGAATTTTATCGCAGGCTGAAAATAATGATCTGAAAAGATTTTATATTTTCAAAAAAAAATTTATCTCAGGCTGAAAAGGAGAAACTACATCTTTCAAAAAGAGGTAAAGAAATAAGGCGAAAAGTAATTTATATTCTATAAAGAGCGGCAAAATAAAAGGGGGAAAAATAATAATAAACAATAAGGAAAAGTTATCATAAGGGGTATTTGGTAATTTAACTTCTACCTAAAAGCAGACCGCAAGTCAGTGAGGTGACAAATCGAGCCACGTCACCGCAGGCTGAGAGAGTACTCTCAGCCCGCGGGCTGATATACATTTTTCTCATATATATATATATATATATATATATATATATATATATATATATATATATATATATATATATAATATATATATATCAGCATTTGTAAACAATTTCAATATTATTAATATGATAATTATCAAAAATTAATTATATATAAATATCCATTACCATGTTAGTACTTGTCAATTATTTATTAATCTGAAACTTCTTTATTCACAAAGTAATATTTACTCAATATATGAATATTTCACCTATATTTTATATGAAGTCAAGAAACCGGATAATTACTATCTTATTGAACATGTTTAAAGTGCTATTAAACATATTCTAATTTCAGTAATTACCATTAATAACAATTTATTAAATAATATTTACAGTGATTTATGTTTTATATACAGCAATCAGTTCAATTCAATATTAAATTATATAATTTGTAAAAGATAAAACACTCACAGAGTGGCCACGGGAGTATAGCTCTCTTTCTTACGATCACAACAACTCTAGAATCATCCAAATCGGACTCCGGATGCTCCAGATATCCTCCAAATACTAAAATAAATAATAATGGGTCAAATATGCAATAAAAGGTCTAAAATGCAATCCATGATAAATAGTCGGGGGGTTTTCTGAAATTTTACCTTTTATTGGTTTTGAAACGGGTTTGGGTTGCTAATGGGTCAGGCTTGGATCCAATAATCTAAACGCATAACTTAAGTGAATGGGTTATTGGGTTATAGGGTTTGGGTCAGGTTTTGTGGGTTATTGGGTTCGTACCCAATAAAAGAGAGAAAGAGAGAGAAAATGAGAAGGAACAGAGGAGCAAGGAAGTAGCGCGCTGCCCTGAGAATGGCTGCGCGGCCACGGCAGCCACGACGACAGCCCAGACAGCGACAGCCCTGGCCGACCGACAGCTCACAGGGGAAGAAAGGGAGACGAAAGAGATAGGGAGAGTGAGGAGAAGGAAGTGAGAAAGAGAGAGGAGGGAGATGGAGGTGGTGGTTTTGATGGTGGTATGGTGGCTCGGCCATGGGCCACCGGTGTGACTTGTAGGTGACCGTAAGTGGGTCAGGCCGGCAGTGGGCAACGAGCATGGAGGAGTAGTTATTGATGAAGAAGAAGTGGAAGAAAAATAGAAGAAGAATATGAGAAGAGAGGGGGGAAGATGGAGAGAGCGTAGGAAAGGAGAGAGCAAGAGAGGGGAAAAGGCCAGTGGCTTGGCCGGGGCCAGCTGGGCCTCTTCTAAGGCATAGAATGAGGATGGGTATATCGAGAGAGAGAGAGAGAGAGAGAGAGAGAGTATGAATTCAGAGGTGGAGAGAGTATGAATTGAAGAGAGAAAGTGAATGATAAAGAGAGATGTTTTATGGGGGAGAGAGAGAGAGAGAGAGAGACAGAGGTGGCGGGTTGAGGTGGTGGGAAGGTTCTGGCTTAATGGGGAAGAAAATAAGAGATTAGAGAAGAAAAAAAGAAAGTATGGATTAAAATATTATTTAATTAATTTTATTTAAGTGGGTTAAATTTAACTATTCAGAAAGGTTTTCCAAAATTCTGTAAAATAGAGACTACTACACTGAAAAGTAATATGAAATCAAATTTTAAAAATCTTGTCCGATTTGCAAAGTAAAAATCCTGAAATCAACCGATGATATGGGCGACACCAGTTTGACCAGATTTTTGATAAATTCAAAAAAATCTCCAAAAATACTGAAAAGTAGAAAATATGATTTTGAATAACAATATGAAAGTAGATTTTAAAAACTCAACTCTATTTGTGACTTAAAAATCATAGAGCCGATATCGGTATCGGTCGACCACAGACTTCAGATATTTCCAGAATAATTCTGAAAAATTTAAAATATTAAAAATAATATCTGAAACTGAAATTGGCTCAAAATGACTATCAGTAAGGTGAAATCAATTTTGTACGTCGTATTTATTATTGATATTGTGATACGTAGCTCAAGGATCAGGGGATTACACTTCTCCCCACCTTACAAAAAATTTCATCCTCAAATTTTAGTTTAGGTGGGAGAACAATATTTACAGTTCTGGAGCATGAATGGTATGGGCTTATTATACTTTCGCTGTGCCACTCTGATATTGATAATGAACTCGGGGTGGAGAACTAATATCGTGAGTCAAAGATAGAGGATTGGAATCAATAGAATGAAGAGAAAGCGAGAAAAAAATTGGAATATTCTGATTAACAACTATAATTTAGGCTATAAAAAGAGTCATGGAATAGATTTTCAACGAAATGATATTCTTATACTCGTGTTGGAATCCCCGAATCCAGTTAAGTTATAGTTTAGTTCTAATCTGAATCTGGTTGTACTGTTGGTAAGAGCCCGAGTATTGATCTAGGTGGTTACCCACATTAGGAGTAAAACCTAGATCTAATACCACTGTGTCATGTCCTGATCCCGCGGATACGGAGACGCTAGACGACGTACACACGCAGAGTGAAAATGCCGCCATGTATGTACGCTAAGCCTTAGAATAGGGAATAAATACAATATACATATTAATTTCAGTATTAAATAAGTGCAAGAATACCTACAAAAGAATCAGTGACCATCATATATATGAAAATAGGAATAAATAAGGAAATAGAAAACAAAATAATAAAGATATCTATGAATCGAAAAGGTAGCGATTTCAAGATAATATCTCGTGAAGTGTCAAGTACTACGATATCTTGGATCTTTAACCTGGACATGCAAACTCAGAGTCATCAGAAAGCGACGTAGTAAGTGGTGGTGAGAAGAAGAAAGCAGTAATATATACTATAGTAATACAATCAGGACAATAATATATAATATATATTTAAATACCAGTAATACAATATAATGATAATAATAATAGGGAGAAATATACTAGTGTCATATTTTAACATCATTAATACCTAACATGTTATAGCAGTGTCATTATCACAATAGTATCCAATTTTATACCATTACTATCAGTTATATGTCCGAGCTATGCTACCAAAAATAATTGGTAAGTCTTTTTGGAGGATTATATTACTACAGTTAATAGTATTATACTATTTATATATTATTCTCAATATGCGTAATATAATATAGTATTAAGTGTCCTAATTACATCAGTGTATATAAGTAACATGTAGCAGTTTTAATTACTTTATATTTTTTTATTTAATCTAATAATAACAGTAGCATAATGGTGTCATGATGAATATGAACATGTAGATATGAAGTATGCATAATAACCTTACTACAGTGTTGTGATTATATAGTAACAGTGTCTACAAGAAATACATAAAGCAGAATACATGAAATGCAGAGTATATGTATACATGAATAGTGTGTCATTACATGAAGTATAACAAGGTATATAAGTGACATGATAGTGAATAAAATATCAGAAATAGTAATAAGTACAACTGAACAGTAATATACATGTATCGGGCAAATCATGTTATTTATACAATAATAGCAATCAGTACTGCCTGGTATTTAATCATTCTTTTCCAGTGTTCCATACCACTGACAATTCATACCGTAGCCCGCACTCCAGCCAAACTCATCCGAACATGGCATATGGGTACCATTATTGGAATGAGAGAGTGACTAAATGACAAGTGTTCCCGATGTCACTATAGTTTATACTATTTTATTATATTAATTGAAAACCCAATGGTCAAGGAGCTCTAAACGACTGGGTGTATCCCGTGCTTACCTGTGATCATGGCCTTAAATAGTCCCTAGTTGCTGAGATCAGAGCCCTCGCTAAGAGGAGAGCAGGAAACAGGAAACGACAGCTCATGGAGTTATATACAATCAGTAGCCAGTACTACCATCCACTGCAGTGGGATAAATGTGGATCCAATACATCTACCGATAATAGTCAACCATCAAGTCTCCCCAACCCCATATTATTTTTATTATATTTAAAATACACAATATATCATGAACAAGAACAGTGCATAGTATATGCAACACGATAACAAGATATGAGCTCTATTGATAACATAAAACAAGATAACGTGAAACAGAAAACAAGAGGAGTGAGATTCTAGAGGTGGCCCCCGTGGCTTAGATCCACGTGGCACTTAGTTCAACACATCACATATCAACAGCTCACATGTCTATCTTATCAGGATTACAGGATATAGTCATATAACATAAATACAGAATATCTATGTAACAGTAATCCATGTAACATGAACAGTGTTCAATGCAACGGGAATATAAAGACAATTATCCCATGCATACATGTGAATCTATGTAACAATGATGTAAGAACATGAGATAACTTAGACAAAGTATCCATGCAACAGTATCAGTGTAATAGAGTGCCTGTGTATCAGTGGTACATGAATATGAAATAATAATGTTCAGTGTAACAATATCTGTATAACTGTAATACAGGTACATGAAATTACAGTGTCCGGTGTAATAAAGCAACGTATAATGGTGATGCAAGTATACAAAATGAGGATGTCTATAAATATAACGAACATACACTCGAACATGCATGATCAGTGTCCGGTGCATCAGTGATTTGGTAACGGTGCCAGTGTCATAGTAACCAGTAGTATGAACATGTGTCAACATATTTATGTGTGTGTGCGCGCGCGCGCGCGTAATTATAGATGCATATATCTCAACATTTGTATAACAAATTCTAATATGATCATTATCACAACTTAATTATATATAGATATCCATTACCATGTTAGTACTTATCAATTTGTTTATTAATTGAAACTTCTTTATCCACACTCTAATATTTACTCAATATATGAATATTTCACCGATATTTTATATGAAGTTAAGAAACCAGATAATTGTTATCTTATTGAACATGTTTAAAGTGCTATCACGCATATTCTAATTTCAGTGATTTATCATTAAAACAATTTATTAAATAATATTTACAGTGATTTACCGATAATCATGTTTTAAATACAACAATCAGTTCCATTCAATATGAAATAATATAATTTATAAAAAAAACACTCACAAAGTGATCTCGGATATAGTTTTATTTCTTATGATCAAACGACTCTAGAATCATTCAAATCGGACTCCGGATGCTCCAGATATCGCCTGATTATTAAAATCAATAATAATGGTTAAATATGCAATAAAAGGTCTAAAATGCAATCCATGATAAATAGTCAGGGGGGTTTCTTAATTTTTACCTTTATTGGTTTTGAAGCAGGTTTGGGTTACTAATGGGTCGGTTTTGGATCCAATAACCCAAAAGCATAACTTAAGTGGATGCGTTATTGGGATATAGGGTCTGGGTCAGGTTTTATGGGTTATTAGGTTTGTACCAAATAAGAGAGAGAAAGAGAGAATATGAGAAGGAACCGAGGGCAGGGTAGTAGCGCGCTGCCTGCACGGCCACGACGGTCACCAGCGGCCATGGCGACGACTCGGTTCAGCCAGCGAAGGCCCTGGCCGGCCGGTAGCACAGGGGAAGAGAGGGAGATGAAAGAGATGGGGAGAGTGAGGAGAAAGAAGTGAGAGAGAGAGAATGAGGGAGATGGAGGTGGTGGTTTTGGTGTGGTATGCTGGCTCAGCCGTGGGCCGCCTGTGACGACTTGAAGGTGACCGGTGGTGGGCGGCGAGCATGGAGAAGTAGTAGTTGATGTAGAAGAAGATGTGAAAGAAAAAATGAAGAATAGGAGAAAGAGAAAGAGAAGAGGGAGGAAGCTTAGGAGAGGAGAGAGCAAGAGAGAGAGAGAGAGAGAGGAAAAGGCCAGTGGCCTGGCCAGCGGTCTGGGCGTGGCCAACTGGACCTCTGCATCAGAATGATGGAAGGGTATATAGGGGGGAGAGGGGAGAAAGTATGAATTGAGAGGTAGAGAGAGTATGAAAGAGAGAAAGTGAATGATAGAGAGAGATGTATTATGGGAAAGAGAGAGACAGAGGCGGTGGGAAGGTTCTGGCTTTAATGGGGAAGAAAATAAGATATTAGAGAAGAAGAAAAGAAAGTATGGATTAAAATGTTATTTAATTAATATTATTTAAGTGGGTTAAAATTTGATTAGTTTAGAATGGCTCCCAAAAATTATAATTAAAGAATATTACACTGAGAAGTTATATGAAATCAGATTCTAGAAATCCTGTCCAGTTTACAAATTAAAAATCCTGAAATCAACCGATGATACATGCGACACCGGCTTGATCAGATTTTTGATAAATTTAGAAAAATCCCCAAAAATACTAGAAAGTAGAAAAAAAATGATTTTGAATAAGAATATAGAAACAAATTTCAGAAACTTAACTCGATTTATGACTTAAAAATCGTTGAGCCGATTATCAGTATTGGTTGACCATAGACTTCGGAGATTTTCCAAATTATCTAGAAAATTTTTCGAAAATTCTAAAAATTTAAAATATTATAAAATATATCTGAAACTAAAATCAGCTCAAACTGACTATCAGGCAGGTCAAATCAACTTTGTACGCTATATCAGTTATTGATGCTGCGATACGTACATCAAGGATCGGGGGATTGCAAGAGTAGATCTTGCATTCAGATATCCTAGGATTATATTTGAGCGGGAAGGATTCGACCTCGAATCCTTCTAGAATGACACAAGTCTCTCTCTCTCTCTCCTCTCTTTCCACACACACACACACACACTAGGATCCTTGTGAAGGATTCGGGCCTGAATCCTTTACACTCAAATATAAACCTACAACATCCAAAAATAAGATCCACTCCGTTGAAGTTGATCTACATTATTTAAAATATCTATAAAAAAATAATGTATTTTTAATACTTTTACCCATTTATGAAGTGGCGCAAAATGGACGGCCGAAATAACATATTACCTAAATCTACATCCTTAAACATACAAATTCTCAATCCAACCATTTCATCATAATCTTAAAACTTAAAAACCTTACACATGAAATTTTGTTAGATTTCAAATATTCTACACCATTAAACTAACCAACTCATTATTTAGGTCGTTCGTTTTCCCCTACTTGATGCATGGGAAAAAATATTTGAAATACTTGATTTTTTTATTTATAGATACTTAAAATAATATAAATCAATCTCAATGGAGTGAATCTTGTATTTGGATGACATATGGTTGTATTTGAGTGAAAAGGATTCGGCGAATCCTTTTGGAATGACACAAGTCTATATGTGAGGTATCCATATTATTTAAAGTGTATATAAGTTGAGAGGGATCTCTCAGCTGGCACTATGACCTGATCGCAATCCTAAAAAATTTTAGATATTCCCAGTTAAGTAGCATTGTGATCATGGTAGCAGTCCTCATAGAACACTGTGACCATGGTCAAAGTCCTCACAAAAATATTGCGACCAGGGTAGCAGTCCTCACAGAAACACTGAGATTATGGTAGCGCTGCCATCAAGTTCTATGGCTGAGATTTAGCCACGTTGTCGTCAGCTGAGAGAGTCTCTCAGCTGGCGACTGAGGTACTATTTCTCTCTCTTTCTCTCCCTCTCTCCCTCTCTCTATATCCAGTGAGAAAGCTAGCTTACGTGAGAATATGAGAAAGGAGCACATGAGCCATCAGATTAACTTTGGGTAATTGAGTTTAGTTTTTAGGTTGGTTAAGTTAGTTTTTTTAGTTGATTAATTTAATTTTTTGGTTTTAATATTAATTTCTCCAAATCTAATCTCAGCCACCCAAAAACTAATCAGACGGCTCTTGTGCTCCCTTCTCATCTTCTCACCTAAGTTAACTTTTCTCTATATATTATATATATTATATATATATATATATATATATAAAATTATACAACAAGACACGTAAATCAAATAAATAACTGTAACACAAATTAATAATCCAAAACACAGGAAATTCCGAATTTAAAGAATTACAACATAAAATATATTCCTCCAACAACACATTCATCTATAAATTTACTATAAGTTTTAAGTATTACTTAATAAAGTTTCTAGAAGAGTAGTTCATCTCCCTCTCATAATTTGAATTTTTTCATCTGAAGTCGTACTCCCATTCATGGCTTGCATCACCGTCTAAATCCTGAAATAAAAACATACATGTTATATTGTGTTAGAATGGAACATAACAAAACTTCGTACATCAAATCACAATATAATGAAGAATGCAAGCACATAAGTAAAAATTCAAAACCTCACTCACAAAACTACTAGATGTTATCACATTACACATATTTAATTGATATGAGGCAAGTGTAGGTGAAATATGATACTTTTTACAAGTTTTTACAAGAAATATATAATGCCTCGCTTCTCAAAATATGGAGAAACGGAGTTGGGATGAGAGTCGATGACATATATACGCGAGGAGAATACCCCACGTATACACGCTAAACAAAAAATAACCTGAACAAGCTATATGATCAACTATGGTAATATGATTACACTGCAATATAACATAGAAATGACCACACATAATAATAAATGAATAAGGAATAAAAAGTTAACTGGATACGAAATAGAGATGATCAGGAAACAACATGAATAAAAGAACAGAAATACTGATAATTCAGAAGAGATAGACTCCATCTCACAACATCTCCGGTCTCATTGAACACTGATCAATAAAAGAAAACATCCAATATCTAGACGTGCAAATACAGGGTCATCATAAAGCGACCCAATGAGTGTGCAAAATAAAGGAGGAGGTTCACGTGCATATAATGTGTGAGCATACTATGAAAGAAATATAAAGGATAAGGTTGAAATAACATGCCAAATATAAATGAACAATAAATAAATCAATCAGTGCTATAGTCAAGTGTACATGAGGTCATGAGTATAATCAGATGTCAATCAACTCAGCAGTATAACCTCCTCTATATCATCAGTATATCCATCCTCTAAGTCACCGATATATCCAAGTTCCAACATATAAGAATACATATTCATCTATATATAATCAATCATCACTATCTAAGTCTGATTAGGACCATCATACACTCTTTCCATTAAGTTCAATTACAAGATCCAGAAATCTACGTAACTAATCAGTTATGTATATACATAGACCAGGTCAGGTCAACCCAATCTACGCTTACTCCTCAATCCAAGATCAAGCCCACCACAATCGAGTTTACTGACAAATCCAATGTGTGTGTGTGTATCACAGGTCAACTCCAAGTCTAACTAACTCCATATCAATCCGTGTATCAATTAGTCCATCGATAAAGCAATATCACATCCACTTGTCTTCAGTATCCAAAAGAGTTCCAATTGGAATATCACCAACAATGGTCAATAAGCACTACACACAAATATGTCCTCTATCATCAAATATGAAGTAGACCAGCCAATCTATAGATCGAAGTAAGTAACAGTCTAAGATATATCAATACTAGGCCTAAGCCAACAGTGTCGTAACGAATAACTAACACATAAAATGAATAAGATAAATTTTCAGATAAATTGTATAATTAAATTGTACACTCACTGACATCATATGAAATGGTATGGGTAACCATACTGGTATAATAAAGTAGATGATCATATGAAATAAAATAAGTAACACGCGGCGCGCGCGCACACACACACACACACACACACACACACACACACTACTGACATAATGAGGAAATAATACAAGAGGCAACACTCACTGAAATGACACGGTTTTAGATCCGAATCGCCGTCTTGTTTTCACTGCACAAGTTGGTATGGATTTTCAGATCATTTCATGGATTGGTCTTCGAATCGCCAGTGTATCGGGTCCATAATGGCACAAATCTGAATCTTCGGTTACCAAGTTTGGATTACACGAATGAGTTTAAATCACTGCAACATGCAACTGAACACATGAACTCACACGATCATACACCCGCACACATACACACACCACATACATACGCGTACACACATGCATACACACATACATTTACACCCAAAATACATAATACACATACATACATATTATATACACATATCATAATTACTCAAGCACACATTACATATAATTATACATTCATGTTCACACTCATCCATTACTCACACACACCATGCACGCAACCACACATCCACACAACCACAGACCCACAAACACACAAAATAACTCACACTTTCACATTATTTATACACATGCGCACTCAATACACACTCACCTATTATGTACGTACCCCAACGCATAATACCCAACACATAATATAGAGAAAGGAAGGAGGGGGACTCATGGCAAGGGGGTTCGCTGGCGGCGATCGGCGGAGGCGGAAGCCGTGGAGGACGACGGTGGCTCGAGGATCTCACTGGGAAGGATGCGGGTATTCTCGCGCCCGCTGGCGACGATCGACAACGACTCACGGAGAGAAGGCAACCCATGGTGTGAGATGGTGTGATGATGGCTGCGTGCAAGGGATGGCTTGCGCAGGGGCTTGGCCAGGGGCTGCGTGGCCATGGAGGGGGAAGGATGTGGGGGATCCGGGCTGCCGTGACTGCTCTGCCGTGAGGAGGAGTTCATGGAGGTAAGGAGAAGGTTGGGCTCGGGTGCTAGTGTGCTTACTGCAAGGGACTGTCAGACATGGGGGAAAGTGCACCGAAGGGGTACTGGGGCATTGGCCAGGCCATGGAGAGGGTGAAGGCACACAATTGTATGCAACCTACGCCTGTGGGTATGGGTGCACGCCAAGAAGGAGAGAGGGCAGCGGCAAGATGGTGCTCGGCCTCGACAATGAAGAGAAGGAGGTTGCCGGCTTGGAAAGAAAGATGGAGAGGGGGATCTCATGGTGGGGTTCTCTGCCAGCTATGAAGGGGAGGAAGAAAAGTAAGATTTTAGGTTTAGGATTAATTATGGTTTATATATGAAAGTTATTGGGTAATCGGTTATGAATGCTAATGGGTTTGTGGATTCAAGAGTATGGGTAAATGGGTTGTGGCATGGGCTTGGTTTGAGCCAAGGGAAGATACAAAGAAAATAGAGAAGAGAAAGAGACGGGCTTGAGATTATGGGAAAAAAAAAATAAATAGAAGAAAGGGGTAGAATAATAAGCTAATAATAATAACCATAATAATAGCAACAACAACAATATATCAACAATAATAAGTATAAATAACAATGACAAAGCTATTAATATTAATAATGATAATTGACAATAATAATAACACTAATGATAATAATAATTAATAATAATCATAATTAATTAGTAATGTTAATAGAAATTAGTAACGCTAATAATAAAGATGATAATAATAAAAATCAATAATAATACCATTGCATAATATTAATGCTAATTACAATAATAATGATAACAATAATAATAACATCAATAATATTAAAAATAAATGATAATCATAATGAAGTAATAACAAAAATACTAACAATTAATAATAAGAATAACAATAGAAATAATAGTAATAAGTAACTAAAAAATATTGATAAGAAATAATGCTAATAATATATATAAAACCAAAATACCATTTACTATTTTAAAATAATTTGTATATTTAATAACAATAATAATATAAATCAAGTTAACAAATAACAATAAAATAACCAGAAAAACAAAATTAATGCTTTGAAAAAGTAAAAACATAGTATTTTAACTAGAGATATTATAAAATATCTCACCCTCTCTTTGGTATTTCTCTTACACTTCCACACACACCACATGTGCACAACCTCACGAACACACACACTCACACACACATGCACGCACCCACACACAATCTTTAGACATAAATGTCCACACATGGATAGCATACATAATGCATGAAATGTGCACAGACAAAATGTATACAAATAACAAAACGTATACAAACATGTGCAAGCCTCATTGCATAAGCAAGCACACATTAAATTAGCCATAAATATATACACATTGATTCTATACATCTTATCTTTAGTATTTTTGTTTGCACTTTCACACACGCACATCAGACCCACCATAATATGTACACATTTATTCTATTCATCTTCTCTTTAGTATTTTTTGTTTGCACTTTCACACACGCACATCAGACCCACACCCACGCCCACACACATGCTCACGCACGCACCTGCACACGTGCACACGCACCCACAACCACATCTGCACCCGCACACGTGCACACGCACCCACAACCCACATGCACCCACACCCACATATACACCTACATATATATCAAAATTTATATTTTCAAGGGGCACTTGTCAAAATTTTCTATCTTCACACTTCAGCGTAATTTAAAAAAGCACCAACAAGTTGATACTGGATATATAGTCTTAATATTCAAAAATTAAAGCATGTGTTTTCATATTATATTAAGTTCAAAATAAAACAGTCATATAAGTTCTGTAATTACTTTTGTGTCACTTGTTCCACCATCTCTATAATTCCGCAAGTGCATCATTTTGTCTCTATATTCTGGACATTCTTGTGGTTGAAGACGTTTTAACATATCCATCATTAACTTTTTCACATGTTCAGGCTCCTTTCTCTCCTCCTCATGCTCCTTTCACTCGTTCTCATGCTTCCTCACACTCCTTTGTAAACTTGGTAAGAACTTGTTGCAGTATCCCATCAACCTCTTCGTGAGAAACTTGAAGGACTTGGGGCACCATCCTAAAAGACTAGTCTTTTAGGTGGAGTTGCCCAAATCCATGTATAACCAAGATCATTCTCATGTTTAGCCGATGTGGGACTTGTTCGACCCAAATCCCAACAATCCTCCTCGAACAAAGAGTTTTCACGCAAGCTCAACTTACTTCACAATGGAAGAATAAATGCTCGATTGAGATCCAGCTGTATGGGGGCAGACACGCCTTATGTGAAGTACCAACTGCAGTCGGCTACTCCTTTACACACGTGGGTGATGACACGCCCATTGCAAAAGAGCACCACTGTCAAATATCTCACGAGTTAAATTGCTTTATAAGGACCCACTACTGTACCTATTGTGCCCCCCAGACACCCACTCGTTGTGTGCGCAGCGGTTCGCGGAAGAAGAGACACAACAACCACCACTTGATCTTGAAGAATCCACCCACCGGGCGGAGACTCGATTTAGCCGGAGAAACAATCAACGCAGCAGGAACAACTACCAATAGAGCAAAGTAATCAACGCACAAATTTAACGAGGTTCGGCAACGTGCCTACGTCTTCGGGGCAAGGGGAGAGAGATCTTATTGATTCAACAATCAATTACAAATTATTCCTTCTTCAAGGAATTCCAATGGAGATTTTCAGTGGGATACAATACATGAGGCCTCTAGCCCATATTTATAGCCACAGAGTCCCTGGATTTATGGAAACCCAGGTTGGATTCAATCCCAACCAGAAAAGGAATTCGAATCCTAAAAGGAAACTCCAGCCGCGTCTGTCGGTCGACGAACCGGTGCCACGGTCGACCAGTTCATCTTGTCCCAATCTTCTTCCGTCGTTGATACGCGCTTCTTCTCCAACCGTAGAGTGTCTTCGAGGTTTGATATCGTCAGCGCATCCATAACCTCACACCTCCACATACCAAAATTGTTCGTCCCGTTGAACTTCACCACATCAATCCTTGGATGTGGATACATGGATTTCACTAATGTACTTTCTCCAGCCATCTTCTCAACTGATTCCTCAAACCAATATGGAAAACAAACGGAGTTAGATAAAACAACAGTAACTTTTTACGTCAAATTGGGGGATCAACAACATTGAACATCACCCACACATACGACTAAGTTTGGGGCATGGCTCTGATACCAATTGTTGAAACTTGGAGCACCATTTCAAAAGACGTGGAGTTGCCCAAACCTATACATAACCAAGACCATCCCCATGTCCTACCGATATGGGACTTTGTTCGACCCAAATCCCAACAATTGCATAAGGCACACATTAAGGGTCTGTTTGGTTGTCGTAACTGGCCGTAATTCGTAGTTATAATTGGTAAAGTCTTTTACAATTGTAAATGAGTTACATGTATGTAAATTTTACGGTGTTTGGTTGGTAATATAAAATTGTAAAGTGGGAAAGTGTATTGTACTTTACGGTGTTTGGTTATAGTAATGTATAAGTCGTAAGTGAAAAAGCTGACCACAAAATTAACTATTTGGTGATTTTAAAAGTTTTAACACTGCAAATAAATATTAAAAAAGTTAAATATTAAAAATTTTTAATATTAATATAAAAAAAATAATACAAATTTGTATGACCACAAAATTAACTGTAACTGGGCTGTAAGTGAGTGATAACTGGGTTGCAAGCGAGTGTTAGTTGAGTTACGTAAGTCTTTTACGAATTACGGTCCAAACAAACGCCGTAGTTGTAACTAGATAGTAAGTCATTTACGAATTACGGAGTTTTACGTGAAACAAACGACCCCTAAGGCAACTGGAGTTGAGGAAAACTCCTCTGACTTTTTTGTTTTGGGAAACTAATGTGTTTTACACTTGTAAGAAATTATGAAAGTTGTAGATACAGGAAAAAAAATATGTTTTTTTTACAGGAAGTGTAGCTGTAGCAAAAAAAAAGTACTTTGTACATGTATATAAAAATAAATGGTCTTTATAGATTTCTTTTTGCTTATGACCTATTTTTTTCAGTCTGTAGAAAAGGAAATAGAAAGTTTTAAAAAAAAAAATGAGAAATGGACATATCTACATTGAGCTTTCAGCTTCTTAATATTAACTAATCAATTTGAGAGAGGGGGTGGGGGAGAGTTGGTTTGCTTCGAGCGACACCGTGATGTCAAAGGTGGTTGTCACCACTTCCTTTTGCCGCGTGTCAGAAACAAGGGAACGGGCATGGGTGACCTCACTGGCTAGTTTCAACCGCAAGCTTTGCAGAGGTGGTCGACGTCAGATCTGGGTTTGTTTCAAGTGCAAACGGCGGGAAGAGTGGTCAGCGCTGACCGATGAGCGGGGATTGGAGGCGGCAAAGTCACGTGAGAGTCTGAACTCCGAGGTAGGTGCTTTGGGGCTAGCGGCGACCGTTACCCACACTGGAGACAACATGGACGAGGATGTCAACGATGGGTTTGGTTCATGTGTGTGAGCCACACACACATACAATAAGAGGGCCAATCCGACGTTGACACGTGGACTGGTCCTCTTATAATCCCTTATAATATGTATGTGAGGCCCACAGACATAACATATTATAAGAGGATCAGTCCACGTGTCAACGTCGGATTGGCCCTCTTATTGTATGTGTGTGTGGCTCACACACATGAACCGAACCCGTCAACGATAGTGTGTCGGCACGTCGATCAGACACCGTTGGGCACAAAAAATGAGGTGTGTTAAGTTTAAATTTGAACTCCCTTTCTAGATGTTGTATACTAGTTTACGGACTAATATATTATAATCTAAAATTTTAAGAGGAGAGCAACTTTTTTTTCTTACTTGCTTGCTTTATTGCTTGATCCAAAAAACTTATAAGAATAGCAACCTCCAAATTCAAGAATAGTAACCTCCAATTCAAGAATAGCAACCTTCAAATTGATGATGACTCCTAATTGATGATGACTCATCGTTTCTAATTGATAATGATGACTCTTCAATCTTTCTAATTAAAGATGATGACTCACTTGATGATAATTGATGATGACTCATCATCTTCTAAAAAAGACATTTTTATTTGATATTCCAACACACCCCCTCAAATCAAAATGTTTTTCATACTGAGCATTTCTTTTAGGCTTCTGAAAAGTTCAATAGGCAATGGCTTGGTGAAAATATCTACTACTTGCTCCATGGTATGACAATACTCCAGCTTCAAAGTTTTCTGCTTTACATGGTCTCTGAGAAAATAAAACCGTGTATCTATATGTTTGCTCCTCCCATGATGTACTGGGTTCTTTGCAAGTTGGATGGCTGATTTGTTGTCCACAAATATTACAGTTGCTTCTTCTTGTGGATGATCCAATTCCTTTAAAATGTTTCGCAACCAAATAGCTTCACATACAGTAGATGAAGCTGCAACATACTCTGCTTCGCATGAAGATAAGGCCACAACTCCTTACTTCTTTGAGATCCATGAAAATGCAGTTGACCCAAGATAGAAGACATAGCCAGTGGTACTTTTCCTCTCATCTTGGTCACCTCCCCAGTCGCTATCTGAATAGCCTACTAACTCTGCAGTTTCACCATAAGTATAAAATAGACCAAGGTTGAGTGTGCCTTTGATATACCTTAGAATTCTCTTTGCAGCTAGCCAATGAGACTCCTTCGGTGTCTCCATATAGCGACTCACAAGTCCGACTCCGTAAACAAGATGATATAACTTCTACCTGTGATGAGCTGCAAGTGAAATTAATAGTCTCACTGTATCTAATCGAGCAACTGGTGCAAAGACTTCTTCATAGTCCATGCCGTATTTTTGTTTGTAGCCTTTCGCCACAAGCCTTGCCTTGTACCGATCAACCTCACCATCTGTTGTGCGTTTGATCTTGTACACCCATTTGACACCTATCGCCTTGTGATTTTGTGGAAGTGTTGTCAACTCCCATGTGTCGTTCTTCTGGATGGCATGCATCTCCTCCTTCATTGCTGATCGCCAACAATCTTCTTCCTTAGCCTCTTGGAAAGTGAGAGGCTCATGATCGGCATATAAACAAAAGAGATTAGTTTCTCCATCTTCTTCTATCTACTCATAGATCTCCCTGAGGCTTCTCATTTTGATTGGACCTCATTGCACGGAGGATTCGCTACTACTACCTTCCCAAGAAGATGGAGAATCTCTTGCAGAGGACGGTGTAGCATGTTGAGGAGATGGTGGTATAGTTGGTGGTGGATCCTCTTGTAGGGGCTCGTCAAGTTCATTTACCATGGGTTGCTCTTTGACAGTCTCTTCATTGCTCCAACTCCATGCTTCAGCTTCATTGAAGACAACATCTCTACTAACCACTAGTTTCTTAGTTAGTGGATTGTAAAGCTTGTATGCCTTCGACTCCTCGCTATATCCGATGAAAATGCATTTTTCACCATGATTGTCAAGCTTCTTCCTTTTGACTTCAGGTACTTGAGCATATGCAACACACCAAAAAATTCGTAGGTGTGCGACATTAGGCGTATAACCGCTCCATGCTTCTTGAGGCGTCTTGCTCTTCACTTGCTTCGTCGGGCACCGGTTGAGCAAGTAGGTTGAACACGCCACAGCTTCCGTCCAAAACTGCTTCGGCAATCCCTTTTCTTTAAGCATGGTTCTTGTCATGTCAAGAATAGTGCGGTTCTTTCTTTCTGCGATGCCATTTTGCTGTGGTGTATAGGCAGTAGTAAACTGCCTCTTTATGCCTTGCTCCCTGCAATATTCTTGAAACATATTTGAGGTGTACTCACCACCTCGATCAGATCGGAGAGTTTTTAGTTTATAGCCACTCTCTGCTTCAACAAGAGCTTTAAAATTCTTAAAGGTAGTAAAGGCAGCAGATTTTTCTTTAAGAATGTATACCCATAACTTTCTACTGAAATCATCAATGAAAGTAATAAAATATCTATTACCTCCTAAAGAGACGGGATCTAGCGGTCCGCAGATGTCAGTATGAACAAGTTGTAATGGTGCCTCCGCTCTCCACGACTTTCCATTGGGAAAGGAAGTCGTGTTTGCTTTCTAATTATGCAAACTTCACAAGTATGACTTGGTGGATCGATTGTTGGTAAACCTCGTACCATGCCGGCTGTAGATAGTAACTTCAGGCCGCTGAAATTTAGATGACCGAAGTGAAGATGCCACCTCCATGACTCATTCTCTATGAGTCCTTGAAAACACTTCTCAACTTTTGTGTTTAGATGCAAGGGAAACATGCGGTTCCTTGTCATCTTAATACAAGCTATAAGACCTCCTTTTGCATTTTTCAACCAAAGGTGGTTGTTCTCCATATATACTTTATATCCTTTTTCGAGTAATTGACCGATGCTGAGAATATTACTTTTCATGTTAGGAATATAATAAACATCGGAAATATACTCGGGCTTACCATCCTTTTGATAGATTTTGATCTTCCCTCTGCCTTCAACGGAGAGTTTTGAAGAATCTCCCAAGCTCACACTTCCATGAACTCCTTCTGCGAGTTCCATGAATAGTTCTTTCTTCCCGCACATGTGGTTGCTAGCACCCGAGTCAAGGTACCAAACATCATTCTGCACACTTGAATCATCATGAGCAAGAAGAAGAGTAGAATTCTTACCCATGTCATTTGTTGCTTCAGCAAGATTGGTAAGATCTTCAGTTCTGTTCCAGCAATCTGAGACATAGTGTCCAAATTTTTGACAGTTGTAGCATTGGACGTTCTTGTTGTTGTCACGTCCAGATGTAAATCTTCCCCGATTGCTTCGTCCTCGACCTCTGAAGCTTTGGAACTCCACTTGATTTTGAGTGGTTCTGTAACACCCTAAATTTTTAAACCCTGATTTAACACTACATTCTTGGATTATTGAGATTATAAAGAACATCAGGAAATTTTAATTTGGTTATATTTATGTGATAATAAATTTGGAAATTTATCAAGGAAATTTGAGATGGATTAATTGGAAGAATTTAAATAAATATGCATGTTAAAAATATATGTATATATAATAGTGATAATAATAATGGTGGTGTATACAAGAATGTATTGTATATGTTTATGTGTATATTGGTATTTCATGAAAAGATACAAATCATATAAGCGGAAAAATAAAGTGTTATTTTTATAATGAATGGTGGAGATGAGAGATTGGAATTTGAGGAGTGAAGTGGAGGGTGGAGATTTTATTGGAATTGGAAAGGGTGAGGTGGCAATCACACAAGATTTTGGAATATATTATACCATAATTAACTCTCTCTCTCTTCCTTTCCCAAAAAGAAAGAAAAAGAAATTTCCTTTTTATTTTTCCCCTTCCCTTCCCTGTGAATGATCGACAGAAGCTCCAAGAGAGGATTTTTTTTCTCCTCAACTCTTTCCCTCAATCTCTCCCTCTCTCTCTCTCTCTCTCGGCAAGTGCTGACAGCGCGCCAGCGCAGGGCGCGCGCGGCAGCGAGCGCGGCGCCCAGGCAGCGCGCGGGGGGAGGCCACCGCCGACCGGCCTTGGGCTGTGGCCATGGGCGGCGGCACACGAGGGAGGCGCAGCAGCGCATGCGGTCGGCGATCGACATCGAAGGTGAGGGAGTTATTTTGAATCTATTTCTTTCTTGCCTTGTGGAATTCTTAAATTTTATTGATTTAGTAGAGAATTCCTCTCATACCAAGTGTATATCTAGATGCCACTAATTGATAGGAAATAGGGAAGTCTATATTACTTAGGGTTGAGAAATTAAAGCCATATTCTTGTTCCCTCATGTTGCCAAACTAGAGTAAGATGAAATTGATGACTTGATTAAGGAAAAGGAGGTGAGGTGGGGGACCTTCCGTTGATCTATTTTATTTTTTTGCCCTAAGGATATTTCATGAAGTCCTTAAGCATGAGAAGGTATGATTTTAGGCTTGATATTAATGGGTTAATTTGATTGTACTTATTAATTAATGGAAGGTGAAAGATTTCTATAGTATTAATAATGTAGTGGGGGAGATCTTAACTTGACCAAGCTTATCTTATTTTTAATTTTCAAATTCGGAGAAATTCTAAGGCACATATAATGATCAATTTGTGTCATCTAAGGGAACCCCCAATCTATGATTCCCCCATATTTCTTTTAAAAGTTTCTGAAAATTATTATTTTGAGTGAATAGAGAATACCCCTTATAGGTGCAGGAATCTGTTCAGAATCATAACCTGTAAATTCGGGTGCAGATCATCAGTATGTTGGGGTTTAATGGTATCATATTTTATACCGTTGGAAAGATAATCGAGTCTACTATCCAACGGTTCATACCATGCCCTCATCAGATACCTGTAACTTAAGCTATGACTGAAACAATGAATGTTGGTCAAAACTGTCATGCTGCAGAATTCAGCACAGCTGATAGTTTTTTTTGAATTTCTGGAGCAGTTTGGTTAATCAAAACCTATCATGTAATAGGTCATTGGAAAGGTAGTGGAGTCTAGTTTCTAATAAATCTTTCCTCGTTCTATTCCTATACGTAGAATGCAAGTTATTATATAAACTCCGTTGGTTATCCGGAAAGATCGAGCCATAAAACTGTGTCAAACAAAAGGTTCATGCCTGGTGGTCACTGCAGCATCAAACTACTTATAGTATGTGTTATATTGTCTAAGAGATATATATAGAGCTATACGAGTCCACCTCCCAGCAGTTTATTTCACATTCCGGTTTGTAATAATGAGGAAATACCTATTCGAAAGTTTTATGAATTTATTGGGTTTTCTTGTAAACTTTTAGTTCTAAATAGCTAGCTGGTTGCTAAATTTCAGATAGATCAAGAACTTATAATTTATTCTTTTGATGCTTAGTGCTGTGGGGTCCTAGTATACACAAATTTTGTCACCAAGAAATTTAGTTAGAGCATAACATATTGGTTGATACATTTTTGGTACTTTAATAGATCTTCTTAACATATAGGTATTATTCACATTTTCATCTCAGTACGAAGTGGGTGTTCTTAGGACATTTATGCACCAGCTTTGTCCATGTTTATTTTTACTTGAACTACATCTTCTCCTCTAACATCTTCATAGTATATTACTATTGAGAGGACTGTATCTTGGTCAATGCATTTAAACATTGAGACAAGCGAAATGAAGAAATCATAATTTATTTACAAGTGTTCTCGGGTAATTTAAGTTAATCTACTCTCTATAGTTGTAATCTGAATACTCTTTCTCCTCTTGAGGGTTCACCTTATATTTCTGTGTATGTGTTGTTGAGATGCATCCAAGTCCTAGTCTACCCTCCTAACTATATATATCAAAATTTCAATACTTGTTTGTGTTATGGTAGTTAGGCGGTCCTTTGCTACCACTGGGAGTTGAATAAACATATTGTATTAGATAAAGTTGGGATGGCAGAAACTTTCAGTTAGACTTGTGAACCATATCTTTAATTTAAATTACCTATACTTTTGTGCGCGCGCGTGCGCGTGGCGGTTATTTATGAATTTTGTTGCGTTCTCAAATTGTGAAATAAGACACACGTATATATATATATCTCTAAACTCAATTGGAAGCTACGTGATGTCAGACCAGATTTTTGAGCACCAATAGTAGTAATTATAGCATGTTCACTGGGCAGGTGATGAAGGCATTGGTACTATTCAAATAAAGCGGACCTCATGACAAATATGAGCATCAAGACAAAAGAATAAAATTGTATACAACTCTAATTGGCGAGTCCATAATTAATTGAGACGATAAGAATCCACAGAATCTGTCTTGAAAGAAGAAACATGACTAACTATAAGATTAAATCATGTGATTGAATAATGAGTGGCGGGGAGGTTGGCAATTGTTATGTATGATTGGAGGATGGATATAAGTATTGAGGGTCTGACGTTGGGATACGTGTGTACACTGAAAATTTGATATGAACGTGATCATCTGTAATATTTAAGTTATATATATATATACATCTTATGATTAAGAAGTTTGAGTATTGATAGTGTGAATGAAAACTCGACCCACGTAAATAAGTCGAGTAGATTACTACATGTTGAACTATACTTGTACATATATCCTCTCATATTGAGAACCACAAACATTCTTTGGAAGGAAAATTTATGAGCTGAGCAGTAATCTATAGTAATTGGTTGACCTATCATATTGTGACAAATGGGTTATTACCCATGTGTGTATATATGTATATATATGCCTATTGCATTCTTGTTGTCGGAGGAAGGGCCGGACGAGAGCCGGTAATGAGGGAAAAGACTGTGTTATTATTTTGTGTGTGTATATATACATATATCCGGAGGAAGGGACCCGTATGGCACGGGCGGAGTGCGAAGACGGGGCAATATACATATATCCGGAGGAAGGGACCCATATGGCACGGGCGGAGTGCGAAGACGGTGCTATATCCATATGTCCGGAGGAAGGGACCCGTATGGCACGGGCAGAGTGCGAAGACGGTGCTATATACATACATTTGCATCTTTACAAATGATTGAGAATAAATGGCTATGTGTAATATCTATTGTGTGTGTGACACCAGGGGTATGTTGAATGTGTTATCGCATTTGATAATGAAAACATCAGAATATAGATTTAACTGATTGAAATGAAATATTATATATTGGGTGGAAGTATACAGTTTAATTCATGCACTACTTGAAGTGTGATGCGATATACGATACATATATATATACATATGCACATAATTGTATGTTTGTGTGTTATGTAGAATCTGAATGGGTGAAGACAGGGTATGAGACGGACCGTATATTATGATGTAATGATGCGCTTATTCTAATGCCTAGTGATGTATGCTTGTCCCTGATGTGGGACTGCCTTGTTATAGGAGATAATAAAATATTATATGAAGTGCGTATGTTTACGAGTTTATTCTTATAGTACTTGAAGTGTGATACGATACACATAAGCATGATTGTATTATATGTGGTATTGAAATTAACTTATTATAATTAAAGCATCATCGTGAAAGATACATATACATGAAAAGAATTTAGAAATAAGCTAAGGCACTAAAAGAAAAATATTGGATATATCATAAACTCTGTAGAATACAGTTCAAAGATTGGAATTAGAGAATCATTGGCCATAAGAGTCAAGCCCTTGCAGAGCGTAGAGATTGATTGAGTTGATTATTTACTGTGATATCATTGTTTATTTTTCTTATCCACGCTCGTTGATATTTGAAGAAAAGCATGTCCCCTTCTATTTCGACAAACATATCATTCCTAAATCTTCTTTTTCTCTCCTCACTGAGCTGTTGAGCTCACTCCCTCCCAGTTTCATGTTTTCAGGTTGCGGTGAGATGGAGGCCGAATTTAGGCTTTGGGCGGTTTGTGAAGAAGTTTCTTTAACAGTAAACTTACTGCAGATATAGTGATGTGTTATATTTTGTAAGAGTTGTTGTACATAACTGTAACTTCAGTTGACATATACATGTAGCATGTATTATTCTTGTTAGAGATATTGATGTAAGGACAGGGTAGTTTGTTATGTCTATGATTATGTGGGAGTTATAGAAATTCTGGGTTATGCTCTGCTTGCCGAGAGGGGTATTCTCGGGCATATATTTCTTGGTCTCCATATAAGTAGGCGATGTCAAGCCGAAATTGTTATTTAGAGAATACTGACCGTTGTGAGCCAAAATATTATTATGACTGCATGGACAATTGTTAATCTTGACTTATATGTTTGGATTTATGATAAGTAGGCTGGTGTTGGCCGAAATTATTGTGACGTGGAATGTATATTTGGGATATATCAATATTTATAAAGGAGATGCTGCCAATTTTTTTTAGAATATTGGAGATTAAATTGATGATCTGTTGATCAATACAGACATTGGTGTCATTTGAGATTTTTTAAAATCTGGGACCGTTACAGGTTCGTTGTTGGGGACCACGTCCCCTGCCTCTGCCACGACCACGACCTCTACTATGTGAGCCACGATCATTTAGAGTCAGCTTTGACTCTAATGCTTGTTCCAAGGCTATGAAACCAGTCTTCTTTTGCATGCGTTGCTCATGAACTTGGAGAGATCCCAAAAGCTCCTCTATTGAGATCTCCTCTAAATTCTTGGACTCCTCAATTGCCACCACCACGTGCTCGAACTTTGATGTGAGAGATCGTAGCAGTTTCTCCATCACTCGGATGTCCTCCATCTTCTCTCTATTTCTCCTCATTTTATTCACAATTAGAAGTAATCGTGAATAATAATCGGAGATTTTTTCTTCATCTTTCATTTGAGTGGCTTCAAGATCGCCCCTCAAAGTTTGAAGACGAATTCGCTTCACCCGCTCGACTCCTTTGTAGATGGTAGCAAGGATTTCCTATGCTTCCTTGCTCGTCGTTGCTTCGGCAACTCTCTCGAAGGTAGACTCGTCCAACCCTTGATAGAGTAGAAAACGAGCCTTGCTATCATTCTTTCTTTGCTCTTTAAGAGCCTTCTTCTCTTCGGCGGTGTAGGCGGCTTCTACCTCCGGTGTGGGTTCCTTAAACCCATCAACGATCAGCTCCCACAACTCTTGAGAACCAAATAGAGCTTTCATCTGAATTGACCAACTCTCATAGTTATCTTTCAATAACTTGGGCACTTGTGCATTGATGAGATTGTTGGTGGAGGCCATGAGGAGAAGAGGAAACAAAATTAAACTGGCTCTGATACCAATTGTTGTATACTAGTCTACGGACTAATATATTATAATCTAAAATTTTAAGAGGAGAGCAACTTTTTTTTTCTTGGCCTTTTATAGGCTTCAAAACTTACAAGAATAGCAACCTCCAAATTCAAGAATAGCAACCTCCAAATTGATGATGACTCACTTGATGATGACTCCTAATTGATGATGACTCATCGTTTCTAAATTGATAATGATGACTCTTCAATCTTTCTAATTAAAGATGATGACTCATTATCTTCCAAAAAAGACATTTTTATTTGATATTCCAACACTAGAGGGTTGGCGGGCATTGGCAGATCCGAAGCTGATCCAATTTAAGAAGGATGGCAAGTTTGCTATACATGATTCGAGGGTGGACAGCAGAGAGGATGTCACCATCGACTATCAGCCATCGATAATGCTAGGAGAGAGAAAATGCGGTGGTGGGACTCTCTGCGGGACTCTAAGAGATGGAGTGAAGATAAAGGAGAGAATCCAGAGGATGCGTCAGCAGGAGGTTGGAGTGAAGTGGATGGTTTACGTTAGAGGGGAGTACAATGGTTCGGGTTGGTTAGAACTAAGCAATGTTTGTAAGATCGTGTGGGCATCTGGATGCAATACGGAAACGTCGTCAAGACGTCTGGAAGTATAGTGATCTATTTTTGGTATTAATTTTGTATATTTTCATTCTTGGAATTGTTTCGTTAAGGACAGCTAATGAAACGACATAGAGCTTTCATGACCTCACTGTCTTTTTCTTAAAAAAAAAAAGGAGATATGTGGATTCACTAAATGTTGAATTTGTGGAGGCTCTTGGAGTTCTAGAAGCACTCAAACTGGCCGCAAATTCTTATTATTAATCAGTTCATATTTCAGTGACGCTCAAGAAATTGTCAGTTGTATATGCAACCCGTCCACTATTCCTTTATGGTCTATTTGACACATTATCAAGAAGTTGAGAAAGATTTCGATCTTATTTGCTTGGAGATCGACTACTAATATTGCTTACTAGATAGTGGCAGCTGCCATCTAGACTGTTATTTTTGGATCTTGGTTTCCTGTAAAGTTTCCTCAAACAATACTTGTATTATCAATTTGTATTATATTTCGGGTGTTTACTTTGAATGACATAAGAAAATCAGGGCTAAGGCCTTTCCATCAAAAAGAAAAAAGAAAGAAAAAAAAAGAAAAAGAAAAGAAAAAAGAAAATACCTATGTGACCACTGCTCTGAGTATCACTAGACATTTCAGTGCTTAAAATAAATGATTCAAATAGTTACTATTCATTTTTAGATCTTGCAATATATATTATATATTTTGGTTCTCCTCGACATTTTATTGATATATAATTGTGTTTTAATTTCATGATGATTTTATATTATGAATTGCATCGATGAAACTCAGATTGCTTAACAATGTGATCATATTGTATAGAATGGCACCAAAAATGGTTTGTAAAGTCCAACGAGGGAAGCTGCAACGGTTCACGTTTTCTTATGCAGCGTTCCGTCCCATTCACAGCTGAGAGACCTCCGATATAACCAAGACAATAATAATATTGTTCTTTCATTCTATACACGCATATTTACATGTAAGACCCATCTCCTTAATTCTGTGTCTATTTGATTTGAGAGAGAGAGAGAGAGAGATGGGAGCAGGAGATAACAATCACAGGGGCTTGGCCATTGCTTGCCTTGGTTTCAGGCTCTTGACGACGGTGATGCTGGCCATCTCCATCTACCTCGTTGTCATCAACACCGCCTCTTTCAGCTTCGATCCCAACTTCAAGGTCGGATTCAAAAACATCATCGGATACAGGTAGTTATTAATCTAACCAACTCTCGTCATCACTAAATGAGCTCAGGATTAATATTCAGCCACTTGGCCAACGTAAATCAGTTAGGAAAAAGGAAAACAAGTTTTAATTCTCGTTTGTGGCTTTTTCCGGTCTGTCTTTTTGTATACTTTTGATCTTGTTCCTCCTGCACCTGCGCGTGTTTATGCTTGTGTTTTTGGTGATGGAGGAATTGCTGTTTTTGGTTATGGAGGACTTGCTGCTTTCTTAAGGATATCTGTAGGGATGTTTTTCATTAAAAAAAAATTTTAATGAAGCGCGAGGGACCCTTAGGGTTCACCGTTTTTTTTTAAAAAAAAATTATAATTCTCGGTTTAGCATAGACATCTCTATCCTGATCTCTACTATTTTAATACATTTTTTTTATTCTTAGTAATTCCTATAGGTTGATATCATTTCTTTCTTTCTAAGTACACTTGCATATGGTACGTGCTCACATTTTTTTAATTTATGAATTTAGACATGAGAAAGCTACCTGTCACCTACCTATTCTAAATGTATTTTCTCAGATAAGTTGTGTAAGAAATAAAAAAATAAAATCTTCCACTTCATTATAATTCGTAATTATAGTTGCTAGATACTCTTATCTTTAGATATATTTATCTTATTGTTGAATATTCTTATCTTTAGACACCCTTATTACTACTCGTTTTATTATTTATCTACTCTCTCTTGTATCTATATATATTGATTAATTGCTTTATGAATATATATACTGAAACCTCTTCGTCAAATTATCATGATATCAGAGCCTCTCAAATTTTTTTCTGCTGATCGAAGTTCTCTCGGTGTTGTCAAGCCAGCGTTGGGTCACACTTGCATAATGTGTGCCTAGTGCCGGGCTACTTTCACCTCATACAACATCAGAAATTTTCTCGTCGTCCATGCGCATCCTCCTCCGCCTCAGCTAAGACCGAGTCCTCGCTGATCTTGTCACATTCACAGATGTCGGCTCCACCATCACCCGTGTTCCTCCAACATTACAGAATCCAATCTGAGCCCTCTTGGGCCATATTTTAGCCCTCTTGGGTTTTCTAATCAATTTAGCCTTTAGGCTCTATTTTATCCTTCTTGGGCTTTCCCATCAATTTAGCTCTCTAGGGCTCTATTTTAACCCTATCGGGCTTTTATTTATACTCAGATGATTGATCACCTTCTAGCACGCCGCCAGTCAAGTTCGAGGAGCTCACAAAAATCTCCTTTCGCTCGATCCATCTGGATCTCGCCCTGCCTAATCCATTTGGATCTCGCTGGATCTCACCCTCTCCTCTGATGCCTTATCCATCTGCATTTCGCCCTGCCTAATCCATCCGAATCTCACCTTCTTACCTGATCCATCTGGATCTCGCCCCTGATCCATCTAGATCTCGCCCTATGGAGCTTGCTGTCCTCTCGGACATCTGGATCTCGCCATGCCACCCTCGATCGCAATCTGTTTCATCAACCAACTCATCATAAACCTTCCATAAGTTTCGCGATATTTTGTTCAAACTCTCGATGTTTGATTCACCGTGAGTTTAAGGGACTCTTATCTTTAGATATCTTTATCATATTGTTAGATATCCTTATCTTTAGATGTCCTAATCTTACCTTATCTTACCACTCGTTTTTTATCTATCTACTCTCGCTTGTATCTATATTAATGTAATTGCTTTATGAATATATATACTGAAACTTCTTCTCTTCCAAATTATCTACCGCCTATCATGTTTTTAGTTCATGAATTAATGACTTGAGAAAGCTACCTATCACCTACCTATTCTTGATGTATTTTCTCAAACAAATTCTGTAAGAAATAAAAAAAAAAATATCTTCCACTTCATTAGAATTCGTAATTAACGTCTATCATGTTTTTAATTTATGAATTAATGACATGAGAAAGCTACCTATCACCTACCTATTCTAGATGTATTTTCTCAAACAAGTTGTGTAAGGGGGGAAAAGAAAAAATCTGCCACTTCATTAGAATTCGTAATTTCCATCTATCATGTTTTTAATTTATGAATTAATGACATGAGAAAGCTACCTATTACCTACCTATTCTTGATGTATTTTCTCAAACAAATTGTGTAAGAAATAAAAAAATTTATCTTCCACTTCATTAGAATTCGTAATTAATGTCTACATGTTTTTAATTTATGAATTAATGACAAGAGAAAGCTACCTATCACCTACCTATTCTAGATGTAGTTTCCATTTCAAGTTGTTTAAGCAATTAATATATATATTCCACTTCATTATAATTCGCAATTACCGTCTATCATGTTAGTAAAGTGAAACAGTTACTGTTTGAGAAGAAAAAAATATTAAGTTAAATATTTGTTTCTCTTTTAACTACACGTAGAACTGCACTTTAAATCTAGTACAAATAATTGATAGATTTCACTCAATGGAAAGCATTTAAATGTTACATATCTTGATCATGTTGTGCACTCACGGGGTTACGTACCTGAAACAGATATGTGCTCGCTACAAGCTGCATTGGCCTGCTCTACACCCTCTTGCTCATGCCTATTACAATTTTCATGGTATTCACAAAAACAAAGGGGGAGAGTTTCCACCATCTAATCGACCTCTGCATGTTTGGAGATAAGGTAATTTTTACTACATGTCAATTTCCTTTTCCTTACTTGTAATTGTATAAATTAATTAGTGAAATTAGTTTAACAAACCAACTAGGCAAATATCTTCAATCAGTAAGTTCTAATGGCGTGAAGGTTATTTTTCAGGTCATTTCCTTCCTCTTAGCTACTGGTATAGGAGCTGGACTTCTTGTAAGTATCGACTTACGACGATTTCTCCATGAACTCGAAGAGGATGGCTTGGTTGTTTCAGAGATCCAGACAGTATTGGACAAGTACTTCAAGAGGGGAATCATTGCCACTGCATTTCTTCTTGCTGGGGCCATTTTCATGGCTATTGACTCCATTATTTCTTACGTGATGAGAATGGCGCTGAAGAACACGAGCTTTTTCGGCTAGTTAAGATTACCTCGACAGATATTATGTTTTCTCAGTTATTCTTTTATTCTTATAACGTGGGAGATGAACCGTTAATCATCGCTAATTTGGATTTTAGAGACGATGTTATTCCAGAAATAACTACGTTTTATATTTAAGTATATGGTTGAGTAATTTGATATGAGAGCCTCACTTTCCTTTCAAATATTTAGGGAGAAATGTGCCGCAACTGTAACCACATTTGATCTAGCTGCATATATCATTTGAGCTCGGTTTCAAGGGTGATGAATATTTCGCTGATGATCGGTTTTATCAGATGGAGCATTATTTTTCTATACATGAGACAGCAACAGAGGAAATAATTAGTTCTTATATATATATTTTTATTTTGGGCATGTTTGTTTGTTAGAAGTGGGAGGAAAAGGTGGAAGTTGGAAATGGGGAGGAAATGACGAGGAAAAAGTAGGAAATTGAGATTTGTGTATTTCTCTTTTCCGGTGTTTGATTGTAATGTAGAAGTGTAAGTGGAAAAATATATTGTGTTTTTTAGTGTTTGGCTAGTAATGTGAAAGTAGAAGTGAAAAAGTTGACAACAAAGTTGATCGCAAATAATATTAAAAAAATATTAATTATGAATTTTTTTTGAACTGCAATTAGACTGCAAAGTAGAATTTACATGACCACAAAATTAACTGTTTTTGAGTTATAAATTATCTCAAAAGACTAGCGTTCTAAGTAGAATTGTCCAAATCTTGATAATAATAATTAATTAAGATAAATTACTGAAAACTTTTTTGAACTATGAAAACTTGCATTAGGCCCCATTAACTTAGCATCATTAACTTTTATGTTAAAAAGAATACGTGCAATGCACATTACCCTTCTAAACTTATTTTTTCTTGAAAAATCCAGTAGAACCTCATTGTTTCCTCCTCCACCACCACCACCAGCACCGCTGCCTCTTCCTCCTCCTAATTGTTCTCCGCCTCAAACCCGCCATTAGCCCTAACTTCTCTCCTCCCACACCCCCCCCCCCCCCCCCCCCCCAAAACAAAAAAAAGTACTTAGGGTTTCTTTAGAAACAAGATCATTTTAGAAATTTGAGAATAATAATATTTAATTTTAAAAATATTAGTTAGTGAAGTAATTAGTGAAATTAAGTGAGACACAAGTAAAGCACGTGATTGATTTAGATGAACAAGTTGACAATGTTACAATCTAGGGGCTCAATGTGCAACACTCCTGATAGTGCAAGGGTGTTTCCTGTAATCTATCCTTATTTTAAACTGGGCTGCTTGAGTCATAGTAAAAATAGTGAAGTAGGCTTTGATTTTTAATCCTAGGGGTAAATGGATTATGTAATTATAATTGATGTTAGAAGTTACATAAACTCATATTTTTGGTTGAGTCAATTCATTTTAGTAGTGAATCGAACATAATGAAAGCCCATTTGCTATTATTAATATTAAGGGATTGAGAAAAAAAAGAGTCAAGTAAGCTTTGGTTTTTATTCCCAAGGGTAAAAGTGTTATGTAATTATAGTTGATGTTAGTAGTTAGATAAACTCGTATTTTTTAATAAGTCAATTCATTTTAATAATGAGTCGGACACAATGAATGCCTATTTATAATTATTAACATTTGTATATTTATTTATTTATTTAAATAACAGAGTATTTTAACGTGTTTGGGTCCGGATAATATAGGCACTACTCACTGTCCCTGTCTAACGACTTAAACAAATCAGGTCTAGGTCCGGGCTACCTGAATGGTACACGGACCCTATTGGATTTTATGAACGGGTGTAACTTTTAGGCCCAATATATACTTGCTCGTAAATGAGTACGGTACGGGTACGAGTAGGATTCAGCTATTTGTGACAGGCTGTAGTATTACTAGCTGCAAACTTTTGCTAATAGCATCTTTATATAATACTAAAGGACCTAGCACAATAATATTGCACTCAAGTTATTATGTTTAGATGGTAATTTATCTTCAGAACTAAAGAAAATTCGAAAATTGTTAACACTTTCCATCAAAAAAAATTAAAAAAAATTAATTAAGCTTTAATTTTATCTTGTACTGTAATTCATGTGTAAACGAAATGGCTGGCCCAACAGGAAAATCCCAATTCAGTGGGCCTTTCAATTCAATCTGAATAGATTGCAAAACAATGGCGCTATATTCTAAGAGCTCAAACTACGTGATTAAATAAATTTTTCTTTATTTGCTGGAATCAAGGGCGTTTTCCCCATTTCCCAGGGGCAGAAACAGGAAAAAATTTTGGGTGGGCTGCAATCTTTTATACCATATGCTTAAAAAAAGTCTACATTAAAAGTTCCAAAATAAAGGAGAGATTTTATATCACAATCTCTATTGTATATAAAATTTGTCAAAAGAAAATTAAAATATGTCAGTTTGTCCAATTCCTCCATTACTTAAGTTGAACTTTTTGATCCTTCAAGAAGTAGAAATCATCAATTATCGAGTCCAAATCAATATTCCTGGCAATTTCTTTATCAACTTTGATGATCATGGAATCGGCAAGAAAGTCATTACCCATTTTGTTTCGAAGAGTTGTTTTCACGATTTTCATAGCAGAAAATGCTCGTTCAGTAGTCGCCGTGGAAATAGGAAGAGTCAACACAAGCCTGATCAATCTATCAATCAAGAAAAAGTTTTCTGTCTTTCCTGTTTCAACCAATCTTCGACATAATTCTGAAAGAGAAGACATATTCTGAAATGCTTCATCACAAACAACATTATGCTCAAAATGTGCCAACTGTCTTTTTAAGTCTCTTAGGTCAGCAGTAGTAAAATCTTGAGGATATAATTTTTCTGCCAGAGTGCAAGCATCATCAACTTTAAATGATTTGAAGTGATTAATAGGATTCAAAGTCGAGCTTAGGATGAGGAGCTCCGTTGCTTGCTCAGAGAACCTACTATTTAAAGAAGTAAGTTGAAAATCAATGGTAGCATTAAATACATCTATACGGTAGTGATGCTCAACTGTAATGCTATCTCGATGATGAGACCGACGCTTACCATGCTTATACTGAGCATTCATTTCAGGCACCTCAATTTTATGCACACCACAAAATAACATCACCTTTTCAAAAAAGGTATCCCAACCATCTTCTCTAAGTTTTTGAAGTAGCATTTTTGTACTTGAGACAAAACTCATGGCATTTAAAATGTCTATCGATTTGCGTTGAAGAGCTTGACAAAGCATATCAGTGATTCACATTACTTCATATAGCAAGTGCAAGGCAAACACAAAGTCAAATGATATCATTGCATTATACGCACCATCGGCTTCAAGATGCACCTTGGACTCAATTGCATTATCAATTATATTCTCAAGAACTGTACTAGCAGCCCCAAACATCTCAATTAACCTAGTCACAGAGTCAAAATGGGAGCTCCAACGTGTAGCTCCAGCTCGTTGTAGAGTACGACTCTGATTACACCCTCGACCTGTATCAAGTTCTCCAGTAGCCACTTTATGTGCAATTTCAATTTCCCAAGCAAACTTTAACTCAGCATAACGTTTGGGAGAAGCACTAAGAAAATTGACAATGACACTCAAATTTGAATATAATTGCCAAATCTCACGCACATCTTTAGATACCGCAACTAATGCTAATTGCAATTGATGTGCAAAACAATGCACATAATATGCGTACGGGCAATCTTTAAGGAATAATGCTTGCAATCCATTCCAAGCACCGCGCATATTACTAGCGCCATCATATCCTTGGCCTCGCATATCTTGGACTTGGAGATTATGACGAGCAAGAATAGTACATATCTCGCTTTTAAGAGTCAAAGCCTTGGTGTCAACAACCTCCACAATGTCAAAAAAGCGCTCTCTTACATAACCTTCACCATCAACAAATCTCAAAACAATTGTCATTTGCTCTTTATTACCTTCATCAAGAGCTTCATCGATAAGAATACAATATTTAGCATTTTCAATTTCCTCACGAATCGTGTTTCTCACTTTGTTAGCATAAATGTTCAAAATCTCCTTTTGTACTTTCGGCGAAGTATACTTGGCATTTCCCGGAGCATTTTCCAAGACAACCTTCTTTATTTCTTCATTACAATCTCCCCAAGACTTTATCAATTCAATGAAATTTCCACGATTCAAAGAATCAGGAGATTCATCATGGCCTCTAAATGCACAGCCTTGAATTGAAAGCCATTTGCATGCCTTTATCGAGGTCATAAGTCGCAAACGATTTGCCAAAATTTCTTGGGTGGATTGCGCATTCAATACTTTGTCAACATGTCGAGAAGGATGTCGTAAACCTTGCCACTTGTCCATAGCCATATTATGTGGAGAAAGAGAGCAGCCAACGTGATGCACAAATGTACATTTATCTCCATTATTCACCCTCTTCCAACTATTAAATCCTTCAACAGTAAATGTAGGAAACTTTGACGGTTTGTTGTCAAAAAGATAACAAGGAAAACAAAAGGCTCTATCTTTAACTTCAGAATACTCGAGCCAGGGAAACTGTGAAAACCAAGAGTATTGAAATCGGCGATTTTGTTTTCCATCTTTAATCCGTGGATACTCTACCAATTTGGGTTGATATGGTCCCAAATTAATATACATCCTCCGAATATCATCACGTCGATTCACATCGTATGCTGATATTGGACGATGTTTTCCCGGATCACGCTCTATAGAAGTGGACTCAATTTCATTCAAAGGAAGTTGAGATGTGGAAGGAGGTTGTTCTTCAACTTTTCTATGTTCGAGTCTTTGTAACTTGGAAGGAGGCTCGTCGTTTTTCTTAAAAAATGAAAGAAGATTTCTTTGCGACATGATAATCTATGACAGTAAAAAAAAAACATTTGAATGAATACAACATGAAAAATTCGGAGCGGAGCAGCAATATACAAGAAAAATCATTAGATAAAGAGAAGATTTAGATAAAATTAACACAAAAACATGCCAATTTTCAGAGAAGAAGAAATGGACAAAGTGATAAACAGACCTGTGCGGCTGGGGCAGTTGAAGTAGGAGCTGATAATGCAGTTTGCCCACCAAATTTTACTCCAACAGCTTGACCAGTAAATCTGAAAATGTAAACAATGAGTATCAGAATAAAGAGCTAAAGACAACTATAGGAAGGATTTCAAAATAAAACAAGTCATCCAGATTGATAAATGCATAGTTGGTTATTAGCAATTAACATACTATTAATTTTTTTAAGTAACAATTCTTCTTTATTAATCATTGGCAGCCAACTCTTTGAGAAAAATCTCAAAAATGGACTCCACAAATTTCTGTCAATGACTCACTCAGTCACTCTGTCACTAAAATCCAATTCAATAGAAAATATTGAATTGCAATGCAGCCGAACGATTTAGTTAGGATGCTTGCCACTGATCAAGTGATCATTAAGGATTTCTAAGGTAGTAATTACTAATTTGAGATGATAGTAGAAGGCACAGAACAATTTTTGGCCGACACATGAGTTACAGGCATGCAATGATGCAAACAAAAATTAATCCAGCCAATCTTCATCAGGTATTTTTTTTCTGGGTTTTTTTTTTTTTGCCTTTGATGGGTTTGTTTTCTAAGCTTTGTTTTTTGTGCCCAGATGCTTTGTTTCTTGAGAGAAACCCAAATGAAGGTTGTTTTGTTTGTTGATCAATGCAGTAGGAAACTCCAAGCCTTGTTTAAAAAGATGATTTTTTTTTCTTTTTTTGGATGAATCATGATGAACAAATAGAATGAGGAAAATGGGTAGAGTTCTCTAGGGGGTAAGATTTTTTGGGGCTATACTCATGTCTGTTTGGTAGCTAGGTGTACAACTAGTAGAAGGCCCAGAACAATTTTGGCCGACACATGAGTTACAGGCATGCAATGATGCAAACAAAAATTAATCCTTTCCTAATTTCTTTCAATTGGCTGGTTTATCAAACTAAAATTGAAAATTTAGAATTGAAATTAAAATTGAAATCTAAAATTTAAAAAAAAAAAAACCCTGCAGGCTGCAGCCGAGACTCGAGAAGGAGAAAAAGAATCAGACTGGAGGAGCTTCGGGTAGACTTCAACAATTGACAGATTGAGCAAGCAATCTACACAACAAAAATGAGAATTGAAATTGAAATTGAAATCTAATCGAAATTGAAATCTAACTGAAATTATAATTAAATGAAGACATGAAGTCAAGTGGAATCCTCAGTTAGATTGAAATTGAAATTGAAAAGCAAGCAATCCACAGTTTAATCGAAATTAAAATTAAATTTTTTTGGCCTTCGACTTCGACTTGGACTTGAGATTCGAGAAGGAGAAGAAGAACAAGAAGAAGAACAGACCGAGGAGGCAAGGACGTTGGCTAGGGCTTCGTTGTTCGATCGAGAACGACGGCGTCACGGACTCACGAACTCACGGCAAGAGATTTCCGTTTCGACTTCGTCGCTTCGACCTCAACCTCCATCGGAATCAACAGATCGAGCCATCGATGATTCGATTCGAGGAAGTCAGGAAGGAGAACAGAGCGACCTTCGGCCTTCGATTTTATTTTTGATCGAGAAGGAAATGCTGCTGCCAACAGATCGTCGATTGAGAAGGAATTTTAATCAGCTGGGCTGGGCTGGGCTGAAGGCTTGAAGCAAGCTTTAATTTCTCAGCTATTTCTCAGTTGGGTAGCCTGGGCTGGGCTTTAATGAAGTCTAAGGCCCAAAAAAATAAAAACTTGGGACGGGCTGTAGCCCGGCCCAGCCAACTGATAAATCCGCCCCTACCCTTTCCAAACTCCAGTTTGTATTTTTCATAAAAAAATTTCTGATGATAAAATAGATCTATTTTGCATCATAACATTGGAAAAATGCAGAATACTACTGTATTTTAACAATAATGTAAACCTACACTGTTCCTCAAATTATATCGACCCTTACAAGTGGCATAACACATAAAATTTACTGATATATTCTGCTTGAATTCAATTAACATGCAATTGAGGTAAAATCAGTCAATTGGCCAATAATGGGCCGAATGGGAGACCAATAAAATGGCCTGGCCCATATCAATAATTCATACCTTATCCCTTTTCGAGGTAGGCTATATTATTCTGAATCATTTTCAGAATAAGAATTTAATTAAAGTGGTCTCCATTTATCTGGTCCTGGCTCGAAAAGAAATTTTAATATGTGACGTATTTGGAGGTTAATGGTCGATTCAAACTCATGGATTTGCTTGGTTTGGTTGTTTATGAGAACATTCTTTTGTTTTGTTGTCGATAAAAAGAGAATAACTGGCCGAGGCATGGGAAAGAAAAAAAAAAACTACAAAATCCAATCTAGGCACCGTAGGCAAATATTCAGGCACAATCAATCCCATACTAAATTTTTTTTTTTGCTAATTAACTCAACCGCTGACGGGATTCACCGGCGACCTCTGGGGAGCAAATCCTGAACCTGACTAAGGCTGTGTCGGGGGATAAGAAATGTTCGCGAGACAATATTCGAATTGGTTACTGTAAAGAACATTGTGCTCTAACCGACCTAAGCCCACTGGTTGGACAACGACGGCGGAGAATCAATCCCATACTAAATGATACACAAAGTTTGTTAGAATGAAAATAATTTTGTAGTTTGGATTTAATTACATTTTCTATTCGATGATTTCGATCCCAGTATGATCTACAAGTCATAGACATGACTTGACTTGTTGGGCTTATACCCTAGGCTTTTTAAACTTGGCCCAAGTCACTAGATGGGCCTAATTTCTGCCCACCAGATCCAACCAAAACCCTTTCACTGAAAAAATTGATTCCCTACTTTCTGAAATTCAAAGATTCTCCTATAAACACTTGCAATGAAGAAGGAAAAAACAAGTTAAAATTTCCAAACAAAACACAGTATGTACGTCAATTTTGACCTGATTCTAATTCATTTACATGTCAATATTCTCTTATGCAAGCTATCTATACTTGATCTTAATTTCTTTGCATGAACATCAAGTGAGCGTAACTGATGCAGCCTAAAAGGGTAGCATGCAGGGGTGGCAATTGGGTCGGGTCGGGTCGACCGGACTCGATTACTGCTCGACCTGTATAATAATCGGGTCGGGTCGACCTGACCCAATTATTATACGGGTCAAAAATTCAGGCCCAGACCCGACCCAGACTTAGTCGGGTCGACCCAGACCCAACAAGCTTGAACTGATTATTAAAACTTAAATACAATTTCTTTATATTATATTATCAAATTGTTGGGTGGTATAGTTGGTCATCACATTAAACTCACACTCTAGAGGTGTCACGGGTTCGTATTTTTTGACAATTTAATTTAGACGAAGGGGAGGAGGCGGGGGCGGCGGAAGAGGACATTGGGGGGAGGAGGCCGAGGAGGAGAGAGAATAATCGGGTCTGGCGGGTTCGGGTCAACCCGACCCATTTAATAATCGGGTTAAACGGGTCGACCCGATTACGGCCCAAACCCAATTAGCCCAAACCCAGACCCGACAACACCGGGTCGGACGGGTCTGACGGGTCACGACCCGTCTGCCACGCCTAGTCACATGGATCTAAGACTGATCCACGACCTAGCCTACGACCAGCCTGGTTCAGCCACTGGGGCTACAAATTCAGCCATGGAACCTACGACGTCACACACCAAATGTACCAACCCTCTCTCGAATCCCTACGGACTCTCCCTGTCTTCCTCCTCATCCAGCACTTCGCCGACCATGATATCCCAACGATCACCACCAAGTACCAAACTGCCAGCGGCCACAACTTACTGACTTTGGCTTGATTTAACATGAGAGAATCCACTCGGCAACCACTCGCCGGTGGTTTATCAAACGAGTTGAGATGGTGACTCAGGTCATGGTCTCCTCCCTTAAGAAGTCCGAATTTCGTTGGGTCACACGACAAGATGTTAGGGATGCCGCAAGAGGCTACATTGGTGACACTGGCCTATTAGACTATGTTATCAAGTCCCTCGGCAACCACAATGTCGGCAACTACATTGTTCGTAGAATGGTGAATCCTGCTGTATATTAGTTCACGGATTAATATACTTTGATCTAAATTTAAAATGGAGAGAATAATAGACTAGATCTTCTTTTTTTTCTAATACTTTTTTTATTTGACTTTGGCTTGATTTAACATGAGAGAATCCACTCCTATTTATAGTATTCGTAGGAGTGTTATACTCTAGAATACACTAATCAATTCTTTCAACCATAATCTCTCCTGCATTATTCATATTTTAATGTCATAAACAAATGACAATAAAATTATGACTCTTTCACTTCTCCAAATTGATATTGACTTTTCATTTCTTTTAATTGATGATGATGACTCTTTATTCTCCTAATTGATGACGAAGACTCTTCATTTCTTCACCTTATGATTTTTCTTCTACTTATAAAATTAATATCATAAAAGGCATTTTATTTGATATTCCAATACGTCCCTTCAAATTAAAATATTTTCACATTGAGCATTTCTTTTAGCCTTCTGAAAGGTTCAATTGGCAAATGGCTTGGTGAAAATATGTGCTACTTGCTTCATGGTATGACTATACTCTAGCTTCACAGTTTTCTACTTTACATGACCTCTGAGAAAATGAAACTGTGTATTTGTGTGTTTGCTCCTTCCATGATGTACTGTGTTCTTTGCAAGCTGAATAGTTAATTTGTTGTCCACCAATATCATTATCGATTCTTCTTGTAGATGATCCAGCTCCTTTAAAATATTCCTCAACTAAAGTGCTTCACAGATTGTAGGTGCAGCCGTCACATATTCTACTTCACATAAAGATAAGGCCACAACTCCTTACTTTTTTGAGGCCCATTAAAATGCAGTTGACCCAAGATAGAAGACATAGCCTGTAGTGCTTTTTCTCTCCTCAGTGTCGCCTCCTCAGTCATTATCTGAATAGTTTACTAACTCTACAGCTTCACAATAAGCATAAAATAGATCAAGGTTAAGTGTGCCTTTGATATACCTTAAAATCCTCTTCTCAGCTAGCCAATTAGACTCCTTCGGCGCCTCTATACAGTGACTCACAAGTTCGATTCCATAAATTCTATCAGGCCTTATAATCATCAAGTACCTCAGGCAACCAACTAGACTCTTGAAGAGAGTCGAGTTAACAAAATCTCCATTTTCTTCTCTTGAAAGCTTTATTCTTGTAACTATTGAGGTGTTCACTGAGTTGCAGTTACTCATCTTGAATTTCTCCAAAATCTCCTTCATGTACTTCTTTTGAGACATAAATATCCTATCATGTTGCTGCTTCACTTCGATGCCAAGAAAAAAAGACATCAATCCATTGTCTGTCATCTCAAATTCATTTAACTTCGCTGTCTTGAATTCAGCAAGCATTTCAGTGCTACTTCGTGTGTATAAAAAATCATCAATATAAAGACAAATTATTAGAAATTTTCCTTGATGGTTCCTCTTCATGTAGATGGGATGCTCCTAGGGACATTTGGTGAAGCCGTTTTGATGAAAATAATGAACAATTTGGGCATTCCATGCCCGTGGTGCCTGATTAGTCTCTAAAACTGCATATTTTATACCAGATCTTCACATTTATTTCATATTAAATTTTGCTAATAACACCTCTCTTGCATGTTTCTAGGTGCATGGTGTGCAATGAAGAAGAAGACCCTAAATCACCATTTAATGGGTGATTAAAGGCTTATAATCTAGCCATTGACTTTGGAGAGCTAATTCGTCAAAACTAGGGGCCCAACAATAGAAACCGCGAACTGCATCTGATAGGGGACAGACGGGACAGCGCACGGTCCCTGGCACCGCGTGGGCGGCTCTAGAAGAGCCACAGAAAAGCGGCCTAGGCTACGTTTCCACGACTATACGGGCGCGGCCGCGCCTGTACTTTGGGACAGGGTTTGTCCCCTGGCCCCCCTTTCCTCTGGTGCCTATATATACCCCCTGGGGTTCTGTATTGAGGGATATACAATGTTTTAGGATAGTTTCATCTCCATTTTATAGTTTAGGGTAATTTAGATTAGTGTTCTTCTTCTTCCTCCTTTGTATTTTTCATTTCTTGTAGATCTAATAATAGAGGAGAGAGTGGTACATGATTGAGAAGTAAAAGTGCTTGTAATAGAAGGTGACAATCTATGAAGGGTGCTCTCTTAACTTATCTTTATTTTTTCTCTAATTCTTTTTACATGTTTAGCTAATCTTTTCTCTCATGGTAACTACTAATCACTAACTAGTCCAATTTCTTATTTGATAATCCACATGAATCTAATAGCCTCTACTTGGCCTTGCTATTACAAGAGTCATTGATGGCTCATGATGATAGATCCAACACTCTAACATCAAAATCTCTAACAAGCTAACATTACTTTATTGCATACTTGCTCTTATTGGGTTTTGATGATTTAAGTGTAGCTTACACTTATTGGTAGAATTTGGATATGAAAGTTAACATATGGGTCATTCTTTGAAACGCTCTTGAACCAAGGACTAGTAATTGCCAAGGATACATGTGAGGCAACTATCACAAAGAGGTTAGCATGTAGGTGGAGACATTAGTAGTTAGTAGCCATGGATTTTCTTTCTTTTTTACTTTATTTTAGAAATATATCTCAAAAATCACAAATACATTCTTTTTTATGTTTTCACTTCTTCGTGTTTCACCGTACTTCTCTTTTCATTCTTTATTTTCTTTTCTTTTCATTTTTTCAAACATTGAAGAACCGTTAGCATACATGTGAATCAACCTGTAAAGCTTCTATTACCTCCCGTACTTGTGGATTTGACTCGTTTTAGCCTCTATGCTATAACGGAAGTATCGAGGAAGTCAAAGCACACACACTCTAAATCTTGATTTCAAAACATACACTTTTCGTGTGAGATTTTTTTCCGATCAAATTTTGGTGCCGTTGTCGGGGATGAGAACGGTTTGATTTCACGTTTTTGTTGACCTTTCTTCTTTGTTTTTAGTGTGCAGGTTAAATTTTTAGCGTTGCGGAAGTCCACACTTGCTCTTGTGTGGTTGGGTAAATTCTTATATATTCTTATACTCTGCTACTAATTTTTGTTTATATTACCTATGCGATGTAAATAATTTTAAGAACTAAAATACAGAAATTGGATGCTTTAAAACAGTTTAGACATTTGCATTAAGGCACGTGTCATTTTTTATTCTAATATACTGTATTTTATTCTTGTGTTATTGTGATATTGATAGGAGATGTACATATGGCATTGCATATAGTATAGGACAAACACGAGGGTGATTTACTCTCTTTGTGTGTTCATTCTTATCTATATTGCACACTTGCACGAACTGAATTTAAGGGCAAAACCCAATACAACATAAGGTGGGGAAGTCATTACCCTCCCTTTCCCAAAAATCACCTCCCCACTCACACGACCCAAGCCTTAATAAAATTTGCTAGACGTTGTCCCCTAGGGACATCTCGGACTCATTTAGGAGATTGACCTAAGGGGAAAGTTGTTAGAAGTTGACTCTTATCAAATCGGTGTCTAAGGTTGGGGATTGAGAGGCGAAACCTCAAAGAACAGTGGTTTGGCATAATTAGGTCCGTTGTTCCGGCACGGATACCTCCCACTGATTTTGCCCCTACCTGGCTGATTAACTCGTGGTCAGATTTTGACAATGTACCTCCCGTGGACAATCTGACCAGTTAGATATCGTCTAGGTCTAAGTCAACCCTAGCATAGGCTTGTTTTCTTTTTCTTCTTCTTTTTTCTTTGTTTGTTTGTTTGTTTGTTTTCTTTTTTGTATATTGTGATATGGATTTTAACAACAATAATTCTTTCAATCATAATATGAATCCATATTTCATCCCAATCTCATTTGACTCAGATAACTCCAACCCGGCTATGTACAACATGAACCAATCATATAGGCCAGATTGGGATTATCCGACTTAATATGACTCATATCCCCAATCATATGACTATAATTTTCAAAATAACTTTCATTCTTTATAGAGTTCATGGGGATTCACCTCTCCCGAGTCAAATTTTCAACCATCTTGTCCGCAATTTTTACAATATTCATTCTCCGATTCTTCTTCATATCCTCCTTTTCCTATTCCACCAACTGAGGAAAAATTCAATCTGGAAAGGAGTAGGAAGCCATGCTTGAGTCCCAACAATAAATTCAAAATTTGCTCAATTCACAGTTCTTCTCACATCAAACTCTATATACTCCTTTCCTAGAACATCCAATTGAAGAAGAATCTGAGCTAGAAGAGCGCTTGAAAGTCTTTTGTGAAAAATTGCAACAATTTCAAAATATGTTGGACTCATCATCTCAGCCAAATTTTCAAGAGTCCTACTCATCTTTTCCAGTCTCACTGATTCAAAATGAACAACCATCAATACTGGACTTGAGTATGGAACCCTTGCGTGAGTCCGAGCAGCAATCGCAAAATTCGATGGACTGACAATTTTACCACAATTTTCAAAATCAACTTCCATACTCACCTTTTCAAGAAGAACTAATTGCAAAAAGTATGGAAGACATGATTCTGACTCCAAATTCTGTTACCCGGCCTATCAGTAGGTTAGACTCACTAATGCGCGAATTGATCAATGAGAGCGAGGAAAGTCTTTCTGTTGACCTTTGACCGATCCTTATATCTCTAACTCTACTGATTGGACCCAAGAATCATATCATTTTGAAAATCCAGTTTTAATTTCATCATACCAACCTGAACTTGACCAACATCAACCTCTTGACATTTTGGCAAATTATCATTTTCCTGAAATTGAACTTGAGCTTGAAAGTGATCCTGAACCTCATGTTAGTGATTCTATTTTACTTTTTGATTCAATAATGACTCCAGTATATTTACCAAATTGAATCCTATACCAGTATACTGTGATTGAATCACCAATATCTTATGATCACACTTCATTAATGGAGAAAGTGTGTGAACATCAATTTTTTGGTTTGGACCCTATTTTTGAACCAATTTCGACTCTCATTGTTGACTCTCGACTTGATATGAGTCAAATTCCCGAGTCGGTATCTATTTTTGTTCCCGATCTATTTGAGTCCAAATCTATCATCTCCCAAAATCACACTTCCTTGTTGGACAAGGATGTTGAAGAAAATGACTCAGTAATTATTTTTGAAAATTGAAAATTAGATGGGGATAAGTTTTTAAATAAGACCATTCAGTCAATCATTCTTTTACTGGGTCACATTAGAGAGGTCACTGGTGGGTTTCTGTAAGATTCATCATATCTTAATTGGGTAGCAACGCTTGGCCCAATCAGACCACCACCGGAACCACCACCATGAGATAATTTTCCTTCCCTTCTCATTTGTTTCATGTATATACACATTCACGATGCATTGAGGACAATGCATGAAATAAGTGTGGGGGAGGGTTTACTAATATAGGTAGTTTTATATTTTCTTTCTTTTACACTTCTTAGGAAATTTTTAAAATTTTCTTTTATATAAAAACTCTTTTCTTTTCATTTTACAAAACTTTTTGAAAAAAGATAAATAGTTTTGATTTATTTTTAAGAAAATTAAGATTATCTTAGAAATTAGGAAGACCTAAAATTATGAAATTTTAAATGAAGTCAAAATAATAGATCTTATTTAAATTTTAGGATAAGAAAGTAAGATTGGAAAGATAATTTGATCTTGAATTTTTTGCCTTAGATTTATGCACTTCATACTTACACAATTTTGAGATTGAAATAAAGACTGAAAATGTCATAAAAAATATATTAAAAAAATGATGGTAATAGAAACCACTTATTAAAGTTTGGGTAATTATGCCTTTGGAAGTATGATTATTCACGTCTAAAATGGTGGATAAAAATAATCCCCTTAGTTTTGTGGCCTTATTTACTTGAGTCCTTAAGTCGGAGGGATGTTTCTCATCTGGCGCCCTAAGATCATCTGGTGTGGGAGTCATCAGTTAAAGGCTCACTACCCGGGTAAATAAGAAAGCCTAAGAAAAATAAATAAAGAAAAAATATATATACACATAAACAAATGACATGCAAGTTAAAGTCGATATCCCAAAAATTTTCACTGTTCACAAAGTGCATATTTTTCTAAGAGTTTTATGAAAGATCAAAAAATCAATTCAATTTTAAATTCTTACATTTAATTTATAATAAGATTTTTCATTTCAACTTAGTTTAAGGAAGAATAATTTCTGGTTAATCTATGACCTTGGATCACTAATATTTTCACAAAAATACTTCAACACTTTTCTCTATTTCAAAATACGTTTTCAAAATACTAACATTTGATTTCTTTCTTTATGGATTTTGTGGGTGTAATTCGCTGAAAATCCTTACGAGACAAAACTCCTCCTCTAGGGAAAACCTAAATGTTTTACGGCTTGTTGCACATGCTCAGTGCAATCGCGTCACCTGCGAAAGTGGTGTAATAATTTTCTTAGTTTTTGGTTTGCTCGGGACGAGCAAAAGATAAGTGTGGGGGTATGATTAGTCTCTAAAACTACATATTTCATACCACATCTTCACATTTATTTCATATTAAATTTTGCTAATAACACCTCTCTTGCATGTTTCTAGGTCCATGGTGTGCAATGAAGAAGAAGACCCTAAATTACCAGTTAATGGGTGATTAAAGGCCTCCAACCACTGATTTTGGAGAGCTGATTCGTCAAAAACAGGGGCCCAAAATCAGAAACCGGGAACTGTATCTGATAGGAGACAGACGGGACAGCGTGCGGCCCCGGTGCTGCGCGCGCGGCCTTCTAGAGCACAAAAACGTGGCCTAGGCCACATTTCCGCAGCCGTACGGGCGCGACCGCGCCCGTACTTTGGGCCAGGGTTTGTCCCCTTTCCCCTGGTGCCTATATATACCCCCTTGGGGTTTTGTATTGAGGGATATGCAATGTTTTAGGGTAGTTTCATCTCTATTTTATAGTTTAGGGTAGTTTAGATTAGTGTTCTTCTTCTTCCTTCTTTATATTTTTTATTTCTTGTAGATCTTGTAATAGGAGAGATAGTGGTACATGACTGGAAGCAAGAGTGCTTGTAATTGAAGGTAACAATTTATGAAAGGTACTCTCCTAACTTATCTTTATTTTCTTCTATAACTCCTTTTACATGTTTAGCTAATATTTTCTCTCATGGTAACTAACTACTAGCCACTAATTTGTCCAACTTCTTATTTGATAATCTACATGAATCTAATAGCCTCTACTTGGCCTTTCTCTTGCAAGAGCCATTGATGGCTCATGATGATGAATCTAGCACTCTAACATCTAAATCTCTAACAAGCTAACATTACTTTATTACATGCTTGCTCTTATTGGATTTTGATGATTTAAGTGTAGCTTGCACTTGTTGGTTGAATTTGGATGTGAAAGTTAACATATGGGTCATACTTTGAAACGTTCTTGAACCTAGGACTAGTGATTGCCAAGGATACATGTGAGGCAAGTATCACTAAGAGGTTAGCATGTTGGTGGAGTCATTAGTAGTTAGTAGCCATGGATTTTTTTTCTTTTTCACTTTGTTTTAAAAATATATCTCAAAAATCACAAATACATTCTTTTCTATGTTTCTCACTTCTTCGTGTTTCACCGTACTTCTCTTTTCATTCTTCGTTTTCTTTTCTTTTCATTTTTTCAAACATTGAAGAACCATTAATATACACGTGAATCAATCGGTAAAACTTCTATTGCCTCCCGTCCTTGTGGATTCGACTCGTTTTAACCTCTATGCTATAATGAAAGTATCGTGGAAGCCAAAGCACACACACTCTAAATCTTGATTTTAAAACATATACTTTTCGTGCGTGATTTTTCACTGATCAGTGCCTACTTTAAACAGTACAAGGCTTTTTATAGGAGGTATATTTTTTCTTCTTGACCTTTTTTCAGAAAACCTTCTGGTTGCTGTACATACACCTCTTCTTTAAGATTACCATTGAGAAATACTGATTTGACATCTAGATAGTCTATCTTTCATCTATGATGAGCTCCAAGTAAAATTAATAGTCTCACCAATTCCAATCGAGCAACTGGTGCAGAGACCTCTTCAAAGTCTATGCCGTACTTTTGTTTGTAGCCTTTCGCTACAAGCCTTGCATTGTGCCGATCAACTTCACAATCTGTTGTGCGTTTGATCTTGTACACCTATTTGACACCTTTGCCTTGTGATTTTGTGAAAGTTTTGTCAACTCCCATGTGTCGTTCTTCTGGATGGTCTGAATCTCCTTCATTACCGATCGCCAACAATCTTCTTCCTCAGCCTCTTAGAAAGTGAGAGGCTCATGATCAGCATATAAGAAGAAAATATTAATCTCTCTATTTTCTTCTATCTGCTCATAGATCTCCCTGGGACTTCTCATTTTGATGGGATATCATTGCACGGATGATTCACTACTACTACCTACCCCAGAAGATGGATAGCCTCTAGCAGAAGAGGGTATAGCATGTTGAGGAGATGGTGGTGTAGCTAGAGATGGATCCTCTTGTAGGGGCTCATCAGGTTAATTCACCATGGGTTGCTCTTGCGTAGTTTCTTCTTTGCCCAAGTTTCATGCTTCTTCTTCATTAAAGAGAACATCTCTACTAACCACTAGTTTCTTGGTTAGTGGATTATAGAGTTTATAAGCCTTTGAGTCCTTACTATATCCGATGAAGATACATTTTTCACCGCGATCGCTGAGCTTCTTTCTTTTGACATCTGGTACTTACGCATATGCAACACACCCAAAAATTCATAGGTGTGTCACACTAGGTTTGTAACCACTCCATGCCTCTTGAGGTGTCTTGTTCTTCACTATCTTTATGGGGCGCCGGTTGAGCAAGTAAGCTGAACACCCTACGGCTTCTGCCCAAAACTGCTTCTACATATCTTTTTTCTTTGAGCATGGTTGTTGTCATGTCAAGAATGGTGCGATTCTTTCTCTCTGCGATGCCTTTTTACTGTGGTGTGTAGGCAGTAGTAAATTGCCTCTTTATGCCTTGCTCCCTATAATATTCTTGAAACAGATTTAAAGTGTACTCACTACCTTGATCAGATCGGAAAGTTATCAGTTTGTGGCTACTCTCCGCTTCAACAAAGGCTTTAAAAGGCTTCAAGATAGTAAAGGCAGCAAATTTTTCTTCAAGAATGTACACCCACAATTTTCTATTGAAATTATTAATAAAGTAATAAAATGTCTATTACCTCCTAAAGAGACGGGATATAGTAGTCCGCAAGTATCAGTGTGAACAAGTTGCAATGGTGCATCTGCTCTCCACGACTTTCCACTGGGAAAAGAAAGTCATGCTTGCTTGTCAATTATACAATCTTCACAAGTATGACTAGGTGGATCAATTGTTGGTAAGCCTTGTACCATACTGGCTGTAGATAGTAGCTTCAGGCCATTGAAGTTTAGATGGCTGAAGTGAAGATGCCACCTCAACGACTCATTCTCCATGAGTCCTTGAAAACACTTCTTAACTTTCATGTTTAGATGTAAGAGAAACATGCAGTTTCTTGTCATCTTAACACAAGTTATGAGGTCTCCTTTTATATTTTTCGACCAAAGATGGTTGTTCTTCATATATACTTTATATTTTTTTCGAATAATTGACCGATAATGAGATTATTACTATTCATGTTAGAAATATAATAAACATTGAAAATATACTTGGGCTTACCATTCTTTTGGTAGATTTTGATCCCTTTGCCTTTAGTGGAGAGTTTTAAAGAACCTCCCAAGCTTACACTTTCATGAACTCCTTATGCGAGTTTCATGAAAAGTTCTTTCTTCCCGCACATGTTATTGCTAGTACCTGAGTCAAGGTATCAAACATTATTCTGAACACTTGAATTATCATGAGCAAGAAGAAGAGTAAAGTTATTACCTACACTATTAGTTGCTTCAGCGAGATTGGTAGGACCTTCAGTTCTGTACCAGCAATCCAAAGCATAATGTCCAAATTTTTGACAGTTGTAGCATTGGACGTTCTTGTTGTTTTCACGTCGAAATGTGAATCTTCCCAGATTACTTCATTCTTGACCTCTGAAGCTTTGGACCTTGACTTAATATTGAGTGGTTCATTGTTGGGGACCATGTCCCTACTTCTACCACGACCACGACCTCTACTATGTGAGCTTCAATTATTTAGAGACAGTTTTGACTCTAATACTTGTTCCAACACTATAGAACTAGTCTACTTTTGCGTGCGTTGCTCATGAACTTGGAGAGATCCCAAAAGCTCCTCTATTGAGATCTCCTCTAAATTATTTGACTCCTTAATTGCCGCCATCATGTGCTCAAACTTTGATATGAGGGATCAGAGCTATTCTCCATCACTCGGATGTCCTCCATCTTCTTTCCATTTCTTCTTATTTTATTTACAATTAGAAGTAATCATGAATAATAATCGGAGATTTTTTCTTCATCTTTTATTTAGGTGACTTCTAGATCGCCCTTCAAAGTTTGGAGGCGAATTCGCTTTACCCACTCGACTCCTTTGTAAATGGTAGTAAGGATTTCCCATACTTCCTTACTCGTCATTGCTTCGATAACTCTCTCGAAGGTAAACTCGACAAACCCTTGATAAAGTGAAAATGAGCCTTGTTATCCTTCTTTCTGTGCTCTCTAAGAGCCTTTTTCTCTTCGGCTGTGTAGGCGGCTTCTACCTTCCGTGTGGGTACCTTGAACTCATCAATAATCAGCTCCCGTAACTTTTGAAAACCAAATAGAGCCTTCATTTGAATTAACCAACTCTCATAGTTATCCTTTGATAACTTGGGTAATTGAGAATTGATAAGGTTATTGGTGGAGGCTATGAGGAGAAGAGAAAATTAGAAAAAATGTATCAAAAGACTCAGATACCACTATTATATATGAAGGGAATCCCAGCAAGAGAGAAGATAAGCACCAGAGAATAGTCATCAGTCACTAATCGCGCGAACAATTAAACAAAGAAAAGAAAGAGAGAACACAAGATTTAAGGAGGTTTGGCAATTTGTCTACGTTCTTGGGGCAAGGGAAGAGAGTTCTTATTGAATCAATCAATTACATGTTACAAATATTGGGGACAATACCCCTCTTTATATAGCCAAAGAAATCACGAAGAAAAGAAAACCAAAAATACCTAATTTAGATTAGAAACGGATTCAAAATCAGATTTGAAAACTGGTCGCTGCAGCCTCATTAGTCGACTAAGAAATATCCTAGTCGACTAATAACCCCTATTAGTTGACTAGGAATTTTTCCTAGTTGACTGGTCTATTGTGAAATAGATATTTTAACTTTCTATTTGTATCATTAGTCGACTTAGTCATTACCCTAGTCGACTAGACTGGGTTCCTCCTGTGTAATTTCATCATTGATACGACTGAAACGCTCTCATTTTTGACACCATTGATTGCATCAATCTTTAGTTAACCTTCACCAGAGTTTAAAAAACTCTATCAATAAAATTTTACCCTCTCTCTCCGCAATGATCCATATCGGTGAATATTTCTCAAATCTGAGCTGAACATAATATAGCATATCGACTGTAATTTGACTGCACTATTGTGGTTGTCTACGTACCCATGCCCAACGAGATCAAGCCACACGTAGTTCATCCAAATGATCTCTACTGAGCTCACACAACTGGAAGGATATGGAGTAATTTTTTGCAATATTCAAACTTCACTCATGAAACAACCTTGGTAAGCATATCAGCAGGATTTTCCTTCGTGTGAATTTTTTGTAACTCAATGTCACCTTCATCAAGAATCTCCTAAATAAAGTAGAACCTGACATCAATGTGCTTCATCCTTGCATGATATATCTGATTCTTTACCAAATAAATAGCACTCATACTATCATAATTGATTTTCAATAGATCCCGATCAATCTCCAAGTCGTCTAGCAACCCTTGAAGCCAAATTGTCTCCTTCATAGCCTCTGTCATGGCCATATACTCGACCTCCGCGGTAGACAATGCGGCAGTATACTGTAGAGTAGAGCACCAGCTGATCGGTGCTTGGAACAATGTAAACACATATCCTGTTGTGGACCAGCGTTTGTCGAGATCCCCAGCGTAGTCAGAATCAATATATCCGATACACTCTTACTTACTAGCAACATCCTTCTTGAATACCAAACCAATATCAATGGTACCTTTAATGTACCATAAAATCCACTTCACTGCCTCTCAATGACCCCTCCCGAGCTGCGCATATATTTGCTGACCATTGAGACGGCTTGTGACAAATCGGGCCTTGTACACACCATTGCATACATTGAACTACCAACTGCTCTAGCATAGGGCACGTGAGTCAAGTACTCATGCTCTTCAACAGTAATAAGAGACATAGTAACTTTTAACTTAAAAAGAAGATCCAATGGTATAGTTACAGACTTTGTAACATCGTTGATGTTGAATTTCTGAAGTACCTTCTTCAGAGACCCCTTCTGTGTCAAGCTAACCTTGCCACTCTTCTAGTCTCGCTCAATCTCCATGCCTAGCACCTTCTTTACTTCACCCAGATCTTTCATCTCGAATTCGAAAGACAAGTCTTTCTTCAATTTATCAATAGTAGATCTGCTTTTAGAAGCAATGAGCATATCATCTACATGCAGGAGTAGATAGATATATCTCCTCCAGGTAGCTTATTATAATATACAGATGGGTCATAATGGCTTCGTGTATGCCTTTTCCCTCTTATGAAACTGTCGAAATGCTTGTACCACTGTCTTGGAGATTACTTTAATTCATACAATGATTTTTTCTATTTGCATACCATATTCTCTTTTCCTACAGTTTTGAACCCCATCGGCTGAAGCATGTAGATCTCCTCTTCAAGATTGCCATGAAAAAAGGCGGTCTTCACATCGAGCTGATCAAGTTCTAACTCATACTGTGCTACCAGTGCCAATAAAATCCGAATGGATGAGTGTTTCAACAGGTGAGAATACCTCGTTGTAATCAATACCTTCTCATTGAGCGTAGCCTTTAGCTACCAATCTAGCTTTGTAGCGTACAATATCACCATCTGAAGATTCTTATTTCTTTGCAAATGATCACTTATAACTAATTGCCTTCTTTTCCTTGGGTAACTCTGACAGTTCCCAAGTGTTGTTCTTGTGTAAAAAACTTATCTCTTCCATCATGACATTCTTCCACATCTTGGACTCCGAATTGATTTTCCTTGTAAGTAGACGGGATTGCTCCTCAACGACTGGGAGAGCATAACCCATGATCATATTAGTAGTGAGCTAACTATATTTATATCGATTTCTCCAAGTTCTTCCAACTGCAATGGATTCTTGGACATTACCCATAACATGTCCTTGATCCTCATCATTATCAGCATCCTGTTTGGCTACCTGATCATCTCTCTGTGTCACCGAGGATATGACTTGAAATGATACCGATCTTTCTAGAGATGGTGAAGTAGCATCACTCTCCACTTGCTACAATATCCTATTGGCCGTCTGACTCTCCACTTGTTGAGAGTTTGTAGGCTTCACCATTAAAGCCTCATCAAACGTAACATCTCTGCTCAAGATAAATTTTCTATCCTTTGAATCCCAAATTTTGTAGCCTTTTATTCCTTTCTTGAGTCTTACGAACACGCTTTTTCTCGCCCTTAGGCCAACTTATCTTCTTTGACATGATAGTAGGCCGGACACTCAAATATTCATAGCGAATCATAATCCTGAGCAACTTTTTCTGACTAAACCTTTAGAGGAGTTTTACCTCCTATTGTAGATGAAGGCAACCTGTTAACGAGATGGCAAGCATGCGCCAATGCCTTAGCCCAAAAAAATTTCGATATGTCAGCGTTGATAACATGCAACGAACCTTCTCTATTAAGGTCCTATTCATCCTTTCAGCCATCCCGTTTTGTTACGATGTTTCTCTTACTGTGAAGTGTCTTTATATGCCCTCATCGTGAGTCGCTATAGGAAAGGATCACTTGTATACTCTCCTCCATTGTCTGAATGGAGTACCTTGATTTTCCTTCTCGTATTCTTCTCCATGTTCTTTTTGTTGGAACCTATTTCGATGAAGACGTTCGTGACGATCAAATTCATTTGGAGCTCTACACATGACGAATCAAGAGTCCGACATGATCAAGTTGTGCCAAAGAGGGTTGAGATGTTGTTGTTTGTAAAGAAGATATAGCATGTAAAAGCCTTGATACAAACCAACACTTTAGTGTCCTATTAGTCGACTTGATGTCCCAATATAGTCGACTAATAAACACTGTAGTCGACTAACCAGAAACCCAAGTCGACTAGTCAAGTGTCCAGAAATTGACCCAACTCTCTGTTTGATCAATTAGTCGACCAGCAGTAAACATAGTCGACTAATAGTCTTTTCTAGTCGACTTATAGAAGTCCCAAGTCGACTAATCCCTTGTCAAGTCGACTATCTTGTTAGTTGCAGTCGACTTGAAGTAGTTATCCAGAAACCTTTCAACCAACAGACATATCCCTAGTCGACTACTAGCTAAATCTAGTCGACTAATAGAAGGAAATTTGCCTAGGCTAGTCGACTAACTCTATGGGCAAGTCGACTATAGGCAGTTTCTGACTGTTGGACAGTTTCTGTTATCTGAACCTTTTGGCAACGTTTTCCAACGTCCATATCATCTGAATTGGTCCTATAACTACCCTAACTAACCCTAGTCTACAGCTATAAATAGGAAAGTTATTCCTAAGGCCAAAGGTTAAGACAAACAAGATTTTCATTCAGTTTTCCAAAGCCAAATTCCAGAAAAACCTGAAAACTGATTTCCTAACTTCTGTTCTTCACCAAAAGACAATTCCATTAGTGAAGTTCTCTGAAGTTCGTCTTTCCTATACTGAACCTTGTCCACATACACATCTGTACCAAGGCTATAGGAAAAGTATTGTAATTCTCAAAGTGTTTATTTGTACACGGGTGGCTTCTTGGTTGAAGAGGCAGTTGTACAAAGGTAAAGGTATTCTCTTGGTGGAAGAGAAGGTGTTCTCTTGGTGGAAGAGAAGGTGTACACATTTGGAGAAGTGGATTCGACAAGTGGTGTACATGTTGTATTGATTTTGGGTGGCAAGATCAAGGATAAAGGAAAATCTCAAGCGGGTGGCTTGGGGACTGGATGTAGGTCACAAGGACCGAACCAGGATAAATCTCTTTGTTTGCGTTTGTCAATTTCTGAGATTTGTTTTCCTTATTGCAAGTTTACTTATTTGTTTGCTTAACAATTAATCCTTCCTATCTAGTGTTTGTGTTGATTTGATTATAGATCCTACATTTGGTATAAGAGTGGGACCCAACAATTGGTATCAGAGCCCTGCATACCCTGAACTAGCGTACAAGCTCGGGTACAAGTCAACAATTAGGATGGCAACGGAGTTTTCATCATCCCAATACAAGGAAGGACATTCTACACAACGTCCACCGCTATTTGACGGAACCAACTACAACTATTGGAAGTGTAGAATGAAGATCTACTTGCAGTCAATCAACTACGACCTTTGGAACATCGTAGAAGCAACGTACACCAAGCCTACAACCAACTACAACGCTTGGAGTGAAGATCAAAAGAAGAACGCCAACCTTGACGCCAAAGCAATGAATGCTCTATTCTGTGCCCTTACCAAAGAAGAGTTCAGCCGAGTGTCAACAGCAACTTCTGCACATCAAATTTGGCATACTCTTCAGGTAACACATGAAGGCACTAGTAAAGTTAAGGAGTCTAAAATTTCTGTTCTTGTCCACAGGTTTGAGTTATTCAAAATGGAGGAGAATGAAACCATATCCGAGATGGTTACAAGATTTACCGACATCACCAATACTCTTGCATCCCTTGGAAAGGACTACACCCAAGTCGAAAGAGTTCAAAAGATTCTTCGTGCACTTACACCAGAATGGGAGAAGAAGACAACCGCCATTGAAGAGGCGAATGATCTCTCAACTATGACATTAGAAAACCTAATCGGTAATCTAATGGCATACGAAGTGCAATTAGAAGAAAGGAAGAAGGACCAAGAACGACAACACCGTTCAAAGAAGAAAGAACTCGCCTTCCATGCATCTTCCGACACGGACAATGATGACGAAGAGGAGATGGCAATGCTCTCAAAGAAGTTCAGGAAATTTCTTAAGCAAGGTAAATTCAAGTGTTTTAATTGTGATAAAATAGGACATATGAAGATGGATTGCCCTTTGCTCAAGAAGAAAGAAAAGTACAAGAGTAAGAAGTTCAGAAAGAAAAAGAACTACGAAGCATCTTCAGAACATAGTGATTCCTCATCTTCCGATGAAGAAGAATCCACTGAACATGTTAACTTATGTTACATGGCCATAGAAGATGAAGAGGTATCGTTTTCTGAACTCTCAGATGCTTTTAATGAATTATTTATGAATCTGAAAAGTGAAAAACTGAAAAACAGAGTTTTGTTAAAAGAAAATGAGAAACTTTTACAAGAAAATTCTGTTTATGCATTACAATGTTCTTCTATAAATTCTCAACAAGATGAAACTGAAAATATCATATCATCTTTGAAAACTGAAAATGAGAAGTTTATAAAAGAAAACATTTTTCTGAAAAAGGAAACTAAGTCTTTGAATGAAAGGATTTCTATATTGGATAAAGACATGTTAGTTTTCAAAAAGAAATATGAAGATCTTTTGCAAAATGTGACTAAGTTTAATAAAGGAAAAGAAAATTTGAATGTTTTATTATCTTTTCAGAATTTGTCACATGATAATCATGGTATTGGATATATTGCAAAATCTTCATGTTATAATCCATATAGTTCTTTTGTAAAAAGAAAGACTAAGAAAAGTAAGTTTATATGGATTCCTAAAAATTTAAGTTTTCATGATAAAAATACATATATTGCATCATATATTCATGATATTTGTGATTCTTGCAACTATGTGTATATTAACAGGTGGAAACCAAATTCTAAATGGATTTGGAGTCCTAAAGGTTAAAATGATCTTTTATATTTGGTACCAACTAACGTTTATTTTGCAGGTACCATATAAAAGTTATTATATATATATGTACTAATATATTTGTTGCAGGGGGAGAACAAAATATTTTTATATCTGTTATAACCCATTTCTGCAGGGGAAGGAAAAGATAACATATTTTTTACAGGGGGAGGACATGCACACACAAAGCGTCGTCATCAAAAAGGGGGAGAATGTTGGAACCTATTTCGATGAAGACGTTCGTGACGATCAAATTCATTTGGAGCTCTACACATGACGAATCAAGAGTCCGACATGATCAAGTTGTGCCAAAGAGGGTTGAGATGTTGTTGTTTGTAAAGAAGATATAGCATGTAAAAGCCTTGATACAAACCAACACTTTAGTGTCCTGTTAGTCGACTTGATGTCCCAATATAGTCGACTAATAAACACTGTAGTCGACTAACCAGAAACCCAAGTCGACTAGTCAAGTGTCCAGAAATTGACCCAACTCTCTGTTTGATCAATTAGTCGACCAGCAGTAAACATAGTCGACTAATAGTCTTTTCTAGTCGACTTATAGAAGTCCCAAGTCGACTAATCCCTTGTCAAGTCGACTATCTTGTTAGTTGCAGTCGACTTGAAGTAGTTATCCAGAAACCTTTCAACCAACAGACATATCCCTAGTCGACTACTAGCTAAATCTAGTCGACTAATAGAAGGAAATTTGCCTGGCTAGTCGACTAACTCTATGGGCAAGTCGACTATAGGCAGTTTCTGACTGTTGGACAGTTTCTGTTATCTGAACCTTTTGGCAACGTTTTCCAACGTCCATATCATCTGAATTGGTCCTATAACTACCCTAACTAACCCTAGTCTACAGCTATAAATAGGGAAGTTATTCCTAAGGCTAAAGGTTAAGACAAACAAGATTTTCATTCAGTTTTCCAAAGCCAAATTCCAGAAAAACCTGAAAACTGATTTCCTAACTTCTGTTCTTCACCAAAAGACAATTCCATTAGTGAAGTTCTCTGAAGTTCATCTTTCCTATACTGAACCTTGTCCACATACACATCTGTACCAAGGCTATAGGAAAAGTATTGTAATTCTCAAAGTGTTTATTTGTACACGGGAGGCTTCTTGGTTGAAGAGGCAGTTGTACAAAGGTAAAGGTATTCTCTTGGTAGAAGAGAAGGTGTTCTCTTGGTGGAAGAGAAGGTGTACACATTTGGAGAAGGGGATTCGACAAGTGGTGTACATGTTGTATTGATTTTGGGTGGCAAGATCAAGGATAAAGGAAAATCTCAAGCGGGTGGCTTGGGGACTGGATGTAGGTCACAAGGACCGAACCAGGATAAATCTCTTTGTTTGCGTTTGTCAATTTCTGTAACGCCCCGATCCCAAAGATACGGGGACGTCACTGCAACACATATACGTAGGCCAGATGGTGCCCCCACGTATATACGCTAAGCATAAGTACAACAAGTATCAGAGTACAACACACACAGCGTGGTATAATCATATGCCAACTTACAAAATATAAGTACAAAGTTACACAAGTTATGATAAGCAAAAATCACTTTACAAGTGTCCTTTATCACAACCCAAGTCCAAAAAGAACGATATACAACCAAAAATACAAAAGTGCTCACGTAAGGATGGAGATCCGTGAACCAAAAAGAAGTGTCGGGCAGGATAGATCTAGAGCTGGTCAGCCTGCTCTCCTAGGTAAGCCAAGTCCTCTGTGGAAGGCTCCACTTCGTTCCAAGCCTCAGAATCTGAATATGCAAATCCAAAGGGTCAAGACATAATACAACAAATAAAAGATAGCCAAGTGGCAAGGATCATGAATAGAGATAATGAAATAGTACTAAGTAACAATGCATGACAAGAGATGTAAACTAAGAAAGATAAAGTCATATGCAATAAATCTACAATTAATGTCTTATTATTATTACTTGTCTTACTGTGATATCTAGCTATGTGACCCAGCGTCCCAGAGCACATAGATTCATATCCTAGTGAAACAAGGTTGTTATTGGAAACAGCGGTTGTATCGACGAACTATGTTTACAGTGTGTCCCGTGCATGCCCGGGACCACGGCCCAGTATTGTTCCGTTGCTTGAAGACGGAACCTGCCGCTAGGCTAAACAGGAGGGTCTTATGTATGCCCTTGTCATGACAGTAAACAGGAAAGGGAGGAAGCACTCCCCTCGGTCCCCTGGAGTACCACAGGTAAGACCGGAAACATGGTGCACATCCTAATACCACTGTAAACACGAACACATATCGATATCCGCATATTTCCCCTGACCCATGTGTAAGTTGGTGCATTTTATGTAAAAGTCCGGTGTATCATGCTTTGTTTTAAGAGATGGCATGATAGGTGGTGATGTTGCTATTTAACATGCCATGAAACGAATATATACAATAACAAGTCATGAGGCAATAGGAGATGCATCCATTCAGTTATATGTCATGTAGTGCTAGTATTGAAGCATGAACAAGCAGGAAATAATACACATGTAACAAGTATAGGTACTAAATTTAGAACAGAAATTAACTATGACACACAGCCAGGATTAGTCGACTAGGGGTAATGGTTAGTCGACTAATAGGGTTTCTAGTCGACTAGGAGTTTGGATTGATCGACTAAAACTGGGATACAGAGTGTTGGAATTCTGTTTCAGTGCATGCTAGTCGACTAGGGTAAGAGGGTTAGTCGACTAATAGGAAGTACTAGTCGACTAACAGATATTTCGGTCGTCTAGATCTGTGATACAGAAAGTTGGGTTTTCTGGTCCAGGATGGATTAGTCGACTAGGTGGATTCAGGAGTCGACTAATATGGGTTTCCAGAGAGTTTATTAGTCGACTGATATTTTTGGTCAAGTCGACTAATGCTGTGTCTTCCAGAAAAACTAAATTTCAGCTAAGTGTTCTAGTCGACTTGGTCTTAGGGTAAGTCGACTAATAGTGGGGAAAATCAGTGTACAGGACAGAAATTCTGGAAACGTGTTTGATGGCTAAATTCCTGGTTTTAGGTGACCTATGTGTACAAGAAGTGTAAACACAGTGCTCTAAGGCTAATACAAGTCTTGGTGAGTGAATTACTCCCTTGGAATGGTTGGATTTGAGCTTAGATGACCTAAAAATAGGATTTTTAGTGTGCAAGTGAACAAAGATTTCTACTTCAAGTATGTGATGTGTGAACTAGGTCTTGGTGAGTAAGAACTCACCTGGAAGGGTCAAATCTGAAGCTTGATCCAAGGATGGAGGTGTTGGCTCCAATCCACAACTTGTAGTTGAAGCTAGGTTGAAGGATTCTCCCTTGGAGTTGCCTTGATGAAGCCTTGGGTGAATCTCTTGTGATCTTGAGGTGAAAGTGAAGGGATTGGGTGCTTGGAGTTAGGGTTTAGTTGTGGAAGGAGGAGATCTTGGAGCTTCTCTTCTCTTGTTGAAGTGAAAGAGAGAAAAAGAGTAATTTGCAAATGAATAGGAATTTATAGTTTGGGATTTTTGTAAAGGGGTTGGAAATTGGATAGAAGTGAGGGGTTTTCTTGCAAAAGGAGGGGTGAGGTGAGTGTCCTCTCTTTGGCCACTTGGCCGGCTGTGGGAGAGGGAGAGAGTGAGTGGGGTTAGGTGAAGTGGTGAGTGGGAAATGAGGTGGAAATGAAGTGGAATTGGAATTTTGAAATTTTTGAAAAAAGGTCCGAATTTCAAGTATCTCGGATTGGTCTGAAAATTTTACCAAAAATCAAGAATAAGATTTTAAGACTCATGGTGAAATTCGTTTGAAGAAATAATTTGTAGTTTTAAAATTAAAAATCCCGGAATCAGTCACCTGCCGACTCAGTTGGGATTTTCATAAATTCGTAAAATCTCCAGAAAAAGAGTATAAGTAGGAAATATGATTCTAAGCAATAATGTCTAAAGGACTTTCTAGAAATTCCTAACAGTTTGGAAGATAAAAATTCGGAAATCGGCCAGCGGTACTGGCCGACACCGGTTTCGGAGAAATTCATTTTAATTCCAGAAAATTCCAGAAAATCACATAAAATCTAAAATATTGAAAGATGATATTTGAAATTAAAATCGGTCAAATACGGAAGGTACATCGAAAAATACGGTCAAAGGACTGAATACGTAACTAGGCACGTATTCCGGGAGAGGGGTATTACAATCTACCCACCTTACAAAAATTTCGTCCTCGAAATTTCATAAGGTGAAAGATAACAGGAAAAGCAACAGATAGATATGGATACAAGGAAAGATAGCGGTAAAGAAGAGTAGAAGAAAAGAGTCTTACCCAATCAAGATGTGAAAAGTTGAGGATAACGCTCCCGGATAACGTCCTCACGCTCCCAAGTGGCCTCTCCTGGCGCATGCCTGTTCCATGACACCAATACCAATGGAATAGCTCTGTTCTTCAGTGTCTTGACACTCCTATCCAGAATGGCCAACGGCTGCTCTTGATAAGATAAATCCGGTTGTAGCTCCAGCTCGGAATGATCCAGAATATGGCTGTCATCCCTGACATACTTCCTCAACTGAGACACGTGGAAGACGTTATGCACCCCGTCCAAAGATGGCGGTAATGCCAATCTATAGGACACATCTCCCACACGATCCAGGATCTCGAATGGGCCAATATACCTTGGACTTAGCTTCCCACGAGTACCGAACCGGATCACTCCCTTGGTAGGTGATATCCTCAAGAATACATGATCTCCAACCTGGAACTCCAATGGCCTTCTCCGAGTGTCTGCCCAACTCTTCTGCCTACTCTGAGCAGCCCTGAGATGATTTCTGATAACCCTGACTTTCTCTGTAGTCTGCATCAGAATCTCTGGTCCCAAAAGACTCCTCTCACCGACTTCATCCCAACAAATCGGTGATCGGCACTTCCTACCATACAATGCCTCAAAGGGTGCCATCTTAATACTTGCCTGGTAGCTGTTGTTATATGAAAACTCAGCCAAGTGAAGATGGTCTTCCCAAGATCCCCCAAAGTCAATCATGCAAGCCCTCAACATATCTTCAAGGATCTGGATAGTCCTCTCAGATTGTCCGTCTGTCTGAGGATGATAAGAAGTACTGAATTTCAGACGAGTTCCCAGACTTTCTTGGAGACTCTCCCAGAAATGAGATCTGAATCTGGTGTCTCTATCTGACACAATACTAACTGGAACTCCATGCAGACGAACTACCTCCTTCATATACTTATCTGCCAGAACCTCTGTCGTCTGGCCTACCCTGAATGGTATGAAGTGAGCTGACTTGGTGAGGCGATCAACTATCACCCACACCGCATTATTACCCCTGGGACTCCGAGGCAATGCCGTCACGAAGTCCATGGTGATGTGCTCCCATTTCCACTCGGGTATCGGCAAAGGTTGAAGAAGTCCAGCTGATCTCTGATGCTCGATCTTAATCTGCTGACAAACCAAGCACTTAGCAACAAACTGGGCTATCTCCCTCTTCATAGCATTCCACCAAAAGTGCTTCTTCAGGTCCTGGTACATCTTGTTTCCCCCAGGGTGTATAGAATAAGCTGAACTGTGTGCTTCCTCCAAAATCTTCTGTCTGACTTCTCCTCGGGAACACAAAGTCTATCTCCAAAATACAATGCACCATCTGGGTGAATGCAGATATCCGACCTCAATCCAGCCTCCACCTGAGCTCTGAATGTCTGCAATCTGGGGTCCTCCTTCTGAGCTCCCTTGATCTCCTCTATCAATGATGACTGGATCTGTAAAGCCATGAACTGCCCGGCCTTGTCACCTCCTTGCACTAACATCAAATCCAATCTGATGAATTCCTGAATCAACTCCCTCTGCTGCGTGAGGTGGACTAGCACTCTGTTCTCTGGCATCCTGCTCAGTGCATCCGGTACGGTATTGACTTTGCCTGGATGATACTGCAAGTCAATATCATAGTCCGCCATAAGCTCCAACCACCTCCTCTGCCTCATATTCAACTCCTTCTGTGAGAAAATATACTTGAGGCTCTTGTGGTCTGTGTATATCAACACTTTGTCTCCCAGAAGGTAGTGTCTCCAGATCTTCAAAGCAAAAATCACAGCTGCCAACTCCAAGTCATGAGTTGGGTAATTCCTCTCATGAGGCTTCAACTGCCTAGATGCATAAGCTATAACATGATCATGTTGCATAAGCACACACCCCAGGCCTTTACCTGATGCATCACAGAAAATGACCATCCCTCCTCTTCCTGAAGGGTCCTCAAGATTGGAGCTGAAATAAGCCTCTGCTTCAACTGCTCAAATGCTGCATCACATACTTCTGTCCATATGTATCTCTCCCCTTTTCTGGTGAGCCTGGTCAACGGAGCTGCAAGTCTAGAGAAATCCTGGACAAAGCGCCTGTAATATCCGGCTAGTCCAAGAAAGCTCTTTATCTCAGTCACCGTCTTCGGAACTGGCCAATTCTGCACTGCCTGGACTTTACTGGGATCAACTGAAATTCCTTCTGCTGAAACTATGTGTCCAAGGAAAGCTATGCTGTCCAACCAGAATTCACACTTGCTCCTCTTGGCATGAAGCTGCTCCTGCTGGAGGGTCTGCAACACAATCCTCAAGTGCTCTGCATGCTCCTTCTCATTCCTTGAATAGATCAGGATGTCATCTATGAATACAACTACAAACTGATCTAGGTAAGGGGAGAACACTCGATTCATCAAATCCATGAAAACCGCAGGGGCATTGGTGACTCCGAAAGGCATAACTAGAAATTCATAGTGGCCATAACGGGTCCTGAATGCCGTCTTCGGAACATCCTCCTTCTTCACCCTCAGCTGATGGTAACCCGACTGCAAATCTAACTTAGAAAATACACGGGCTCCATGGAGCTGATCAAATAAATCATCAATCCGGGGCAAGGGATACTTGTTCTTGATGGTGACCTTGTTCAACTCTCTATAATCAATACAAAGCCTCTTACCACCATCCTTCTTATTCGCCAAGAGCACTGGAGCTCCCCATGGTGAAGTGCTCGGCCGAATCAATCCCTTGTCCGAATACTCCTGCAGCTGCTTCTTCAAGATCTCCAACTCCGTCGGTGCCATCCTGTACGGAGCCTTGGATATAGGAGCTGTCCCTGGAACTGTATCAATGGAGAACTCCACTATCCTCTCCGGTGGAAGTCCTGAAATCTCAGCAAAGACTCCTGGAAATTCATCCCACACTGGCACTCCCTTCAGAACCTCCGAAGTGGTCATCTGAACCTCCTTCTTAGCAGGCTTCACCTCTCCACTAAACTGGAACTCCGGCTGATGAGGGATTCTGAAATTGATCTTCCTCCCCCTACAGTCGATCACCGCATAGTACTGACTGAGCCAGGTCATGCCTAAGATTACGTCGTACCCTTTGGTGTCTAGTACGAGCATATCTATAGCCAAGATCTTCCCACAAAGTCCCACTGGACAGTCAGCACAAACCCTAGAAGACATAACTACCCCATTCCCTGTACTTATCTCCCATTTGTGGTCTAAAGCCTTAACAGGTATGGAATGAACAGCCACAAAATGGTCGGAGATATAACAGTGGGATGCACCCGAATCGAAGAGAGCGAGAACAGGTATAGAATGAACTCTGATGTTACCTGTAATCACCTCCTCTGAAGCCTCAGCCTCCACTGCTGACAGGTTGTAGGCCTGACCTCTACCACGTCCTGCTGCCGTCCTGGCTCCTCTCTGCACTGGGCGAACAACACGCGGTGGAGGAAGGGGAAGAGCTCTCCTCATCACTGGTCCCTGGTGCCTCTGCCCAACTGGCCCTGGTAGTACCCTCTGTACATTCTGCCCTTGAGGTGCCGGCAAGGTTTGATTAGCAAACCCCATCCTCCTGTGCGGACAGGTCTCCACGGCATGGTCTCGTGCTCCACACACCAAACACCATCCGTTTGCCCTCCTGCAATCCTGCTGAGAGTGTCCTGGTTTCTGGCAGAAATTGCAGATAAGACCTGGTCGAGCCACCTGGTAAGGAACTGCCCTGAATGGATGCCTGGCCTGGACCTTCGCTGCTCTGGATGGTCCTCCTCTGCCCACCGGCACAAACGGCCTCTTCATGGCCTGGTTCTCTTGCTTCTTCTGAAACCCACGCTCCACCTCTCGAGCGATGGTGAGAACCTCAGCATAGGTCTTCAGCTGCTGGGGCATCAGAAACATCTGGATCTCCATCTGTAAACCCTGCTGAAACCTGCTTGCCCTCTTCTCTTCATCTGACACCATGTAAGGGGCAAAGCGACTCAGCCTGAGGAATTCTGCAGCATACTCATCTACGGATCTGTTCCCCTGTTGAAGCCTGATGAACTGCTCCTCCATGTCCTTCTGAGCAGTGGCGGGAAAGAACCTGCTATAAAAGCTCTTGGAGAACGTATCCCAAGAGATAGGTTCCTTCAAGCGAGCCTCCTCTGCAAGCCACCAAGTCCTGGCTATGTCCTTCAGCTGGATCTTTGCAACCTCCACTTGGTTCTCCTTAGGCACCCTGGCGGCGTTCAGCAGATCGGTGGTGTCTGTCAACCACTGTTCAGCCTCCAATGGTCTCTCGACTCCCGTGAATACGGCCGGTTGCAGCCGCCGAAAGTCTGACACGTTCCCAGGCCTATGCTCCTTCGGAGCTGCCAACTCCTGCCTGAGGAGCTCAGTCTGCTGCTGCTGATTCTCCATCTGCTGTTGTTGGTTTCCCAGCATAGTCTGAATGATCCTCAGGACATCAGCACCCTCTCCTCCTACGGGTCCATTCGGTACTTGCCCGATGTTGTTGCGACCCGAACGTCTCTCCATACCGAAAGGGATAAGATCTGGAATTGGAGACAAAGGGAAGGAGTTTAGGATACGAGGAGTGAATCAAGGGCGGAATCAAGAAGGACTAGATAACTTTGTACATTGTAGTTGGCATAAGCAAATCACTAGAATTTGCCACTTGATTGTACTTTTAGGTTTGAGAGCCTAGGCTCTGATACCAACCTGTAACGCCCCGATCCCAAAGATACGGGGACGTCACTGCAACGCATATACGTAGGCCAGATGGTGCCCCCACGTATATACGCTAAGCATAAGTACAACAAGTATTAGAGTACAACACACACAGCGTGGTATAATCATATGCCAACTTACAAAATATAAGTACAAAGTTACACAAGTTATGATAAGCAAAAATCACTTTACAAGTGTCCTTTATCACAACCCAAGTCCAAAAAGAACGATATACAACCAAAAATACAAAAGTGCTCACGTAAGGATGGAGATCCGTGAACCAAAAAGAAGTGTCGGGCAGGATAGATCTAGAGCTGGTCAGCCTGCTCTCCTAGGTAAGCCAAGTCCTCTGTGGAAGGCTCCACTTCGTTCCAAGCCTCAGAATCTGAATATGCAAATCCAAAGGGTCAAGACATAATACAACAAATAAAAGATAGCCAAGTGGCAAGGATCATGAATAGAGATAATGAAATAGTACTAAGTAACAATGCATGACAAGAGATGTAAACTAAGAAAGATAAAGTCATATGCAATAAATCTACAATTAATGTCTTATTATTATTACTTGTCTTACTGTGATATCTAGCTATGTGACCCAGCGTCCCAGAGCACATAGATCCATATCCTAGTGAAACAAGGTTGTTATTGGAAACAGCGGTTGTATCGACGAACTATGTTTACAGTGTGTCCCGTGCATGCCCGGGACCACGGCCCAGTATTGTTCCGTTGCTTGAAGACGGAACCTGCCGCTAGGCTAAACAGGAGGGTCTTATGTATGCCCTTGTCATGACAGTAAACAGGAAAGGGAGGAAGCACTCCCCTCGGTCCCCTGGAGTACCACAGGTAAGACCGGAAACATGGTGCACATCCTAATACCACTGTAAACACGAACACATATCGATATCCGCATATTTCCCCCTGACCCATGTGTAAGTTGGTGCATTTTATGTAAAAGTCCGGTGTATCATGCTTTGTTTTAAGAGATGGCATGATAGGTGGTGATGTTGCTATTTAACATGCCATGAAACGAATATATACAATAACAAGTCATGAGGCAATAGGAGATGCATCCATTCAGTTATATGTCATGTAGTGCTAGTATTGAAGCATGAACAAGCAGGAAATAATACACATGTAACAAGTATAGGTACTAAATTTAGAACAGAAATTAACTATGACACACAGCCAGGATTAGTCGACTAGGGGTAATGGTTAGTCGACTAATAGGGTTTCTAGTCGACTAGGAGTTTGGATTGATCGACTAAAACTGGGATACAGAGTGTTGGAATTCTGTTTCAGTGCATGCTAGTCGACTAGGGTAAGAGGGTTAGTGGACTAATAGGAAGTACTAGTCGACTAACAGATATTTCGGTCGTCTAGATCTGTGATACAGAAAGTTGGGTTTTCTGGTCCAGGATGGATTAGTCGACTAGGTGGATTCAGGAGTCGACTAATATGAGTTTCCAGAGAGTTTATTAGTCGACTGATATTTTTGGTCAAGTCGACTAATGCTGTGTCTTCCAGAAAAACTAAATTTCAGCTAAGTGTTCTAGTCGACTTGGTCTTAGGGTAAGTCGACTAATAGTGGGGAAAATCAGTGTACAGGACAGAAATTCTGGAAACGTGTTTGATGGCTAAATTCCTGGTTTTAGGTGACCTATGTGTACAAGAAGTGTAAACACAGTGCTCTAAGGCTAATACAAGTCTTGGTGAGTGAATTACTCCCTTGGAATGGTTGGATTTGAGCTTAGATGACCTAAAAATAGGATTTTTAGTGTGCAAGTGAACAAAGATTTCTACTTCAAGTATGTGATGTGTGAACTAGGTCTTGGTGAGTAAGAACTCACCTGGAAGGGTCAAATCTGAAGCTTGATCCAAGGATGGAGGTGTTGGCTCCAATCCACAACTTGTAGTTGAAGCTAGGTTGAAGGATTCTCCCTTGGAGTTGCCTTGATGAAGCCTTGGGTGAATCTCTTGTGATCTTGAGGTGGAAGTGAAGGGATTGGGTGCTTGGAGTTAGGGTTTAGTTGTGGAAGGAGGAGATCTTGGAGCTTCTCTTCTCTTGTTGAAGTGAAAGAGAGAAAAAAGAGTAATTTGCAAATGAATAGGAATTTATAGTTTGGGATTTTTGTAAAGGGGTTGGAAATTGGATAGAAGTGAGGGGTTTTCTTGCAAAAGGAGGGGTGAGGTGAGTGTCCTCTCTTTGGCCACTTGGCCGGCTGTGGGAGAGGGAGAGAGTGAGTGGGGTTAGGTGAAGTGGTGAGTGGGAAATGAGGTGGAAATGAAGTGGAATTGGAATTTTGAAATTTTTGAAAAAAGGTCCGAATTTCAAGTATCTCGGATTGGTCTGAAAATTTTACCAAAAATCAAGAATAAGATTTTAAGACTCATGGTGAAATTCGTTTGAAGAAATAATTTGTAGTTTTAAAATTAAAAATCCCGGAATCAGTCACCTGCCGACTCAGTTGGGATTTTCATAAATTCGTAAAATCTCCAGAAAAAGAGTATAAGTAGGAAATATGATTCTAAGCAATAATGTCTAAAGGACTTTCTAGAAATTCCTAACAGTTTGGAAGATAAAAATTCGGAAATCGGCCAGCGGTACTGGCCGACACCGGTTTCGGAGAAATTCATTTTAATTCCAGAAAATTCCAGAAAATCACATAAAATCTAAAATATTGAAAGATGATATTTGAAATTAAAATCGGTCAAATACGGAAGGTACATCGGAAAATACGGTCAAAGGACTGAATACGTAACTAGGCACGTATTCCGGGAGAGGGGTATTACAATTTCTGAGATTTGTTTTCCTTATTGAAAGTTTACTTATTTGTTTGCTTAACAATTAATCCTTCCTATCTAGTGTTTGTGTTGATTTGATTATAGATCCTACATTTGGTATAAGAGCGGGACCCAACACTTTTTTCACTCCATAAACAACTCCAGGACTTTCCTTTGTGCTTCATGGTATATACCTAACATTGCCTAGAGCAATCATCTATAAAAGACATAAAATAATGGTTACCTCCAATAGATGCCGTCTTGGTAGGTCCCCAGATATCTGTTTGAACATAATCTAGAATCTCCTCAGTGCAATGAGTTGCGGTGCCAAATCTCACCTTGATTTTCTTTCTAATGCCACAATGTTCATAAAATTTCAATTTACAGGTACTGGCATCTTTCATTAAACCTTACTTTGTAAGAGCTTGCAAAGACTTTTCTCCTGTATGTTCGAGCCTGAAATGTCAGAAATGGGTCAATGATTATCTGAATTTATAGAAGTCGTCACTTGCTCTGTAACCATACTACCCTTCAAAGTAATGGTCATTGCATCGGACGCCTTTCAAAACAACCAAGCCTTTAACCATTTTGAGAACTCTATCTCTAATAAATACTTCAAGACCCAATGCTACCAAAGCACATACCTCACATCCTTCAATTCTTACACTATCCCATCAAACATCTTGATCAAGACGGTACCTATCCCTTCCATATGACAGGGACGATCATCACCTATGACCACAGAAAATCCATCTAGTTTCTCAAAACTAGAAAACCAATCCCTATTGGGACATACATGATAGGTAGCACCTGTATCGATCATTCACTCAGAATCACTTGAGTAACCTATGGTAGGAGTAGTGACTGAGAATGAAAATACCGATGAGTCTGAATCTGATCCACCTACCTGTGAAGTACCTGCTTGTGTATTGATCACTTGTGCGAGATTTACCTCAGTTTTGACTTTTTTTCTTCTCTTTGATCCTTGAATAATTAATCTTTCAGTGTCCTAACTCTTTGTAGAATGCATATTGTTTCTTCTTCAGATCTTTAAACCCTGGTCTAGACTTTGATTTCTCGCGAACACCTTTCCCCTTCTGATTGAAACTTTTGCCTCTTACCACTAATGCCTCTGCTGATGTACTACTGAAAGAAAATTGCTTATCCTTCCTCCTCATTTCATAATTTACAAGAGCGGCTGACACATCATTATAATTAAGTGATTGTTTTTCATTAATTAAGGTGAGGACAAAAGTCTTATACTCTTCATCAGGAAGAGAATTTAAAAGGATTAACGCTTTATCCTCTTCTCTGATATCCATATCTATATTAATCAAATCTGTAAGAAGCTTTATGTAGCTGTTCATGTGCTCAGCGATAGAGTCCCTTCTTTAACTGGAAGCGATACAGCCTCCTCTTTAGAAGCAGTCGAGACTCGATACTCTTTGTTAGATATTTCTTCTCAAGAATCTCTCACATCTTCATTACAAATGCACAGAGAAAAATATACAAGTTTAGAACTGTGCGAGATCCTCGATGCTACCGTGTAGCCTAGGGCTAACGGATCATGATCCACAAGGAGGGACAACGATGAAAGCAATTAAATAAGTTTCTTCTTTTAATTCACTAAAATAAGTTAAGAGTTCTCTTCTCAGTTATAAAGGAAAATAAAAATAGTTAAGGCTAATCTAAGTTAGAAGAATTTTAAAGAAGAAGATGGTTTTGTTGTTAAAGAAGAAAAGTAAAATGAGTTTAGAGAAAAAGAAAGAGAAAGTGTTGGTTTGGGAATTATTAGATTAATCTAAGAAAGAAAAATAAAAAGATAAAGGAAGAAGACCTACCTCTTTTGTAGATTAAACATACTATGATTTTATACGAAGTAATGTAAAGCAAAGCAGTAGAAAAGAAATACATTAAACGTGGTGCTTGGCTAGATTGAGTACGATGAAAAAAAGTGGGAAACTTTCAATAATTGTCACCTTCAATATAAGTCTCTTAAGAAAGGATTACACTAGTGTCACTCTACAATAACTCTTCCTCTCTTTTAATCATGTAAGTCTCTCTAACCTAAGCTATAAAGAAAATAAAAATTACATTGAAAAAGAAAAGAAAATTAAACTAAAAGCTCTCTCTGGAGTGGTGCCTCTATGCCTTTGAAGATACATGTATTTATAGGAGAAAAATGAGATAAGGGAGAGCGTATGGAGATAGAGAGAGCAAACGCTTTCCCTAATTCAAATAAACACTCGCGGAAACACGGATGCTCCTCCTAATTCAAACAAACAATCACGAAACCCGGCTTTTTTCGCGTTTTTGCGGCCAAATCCTGGCCATTGGGCTAGGGTCTGGGGGTCGTATGTCCGTCCACTTGTCCTCTATCTTTTTATCCTATTGGATTTTGAATATCAGCTTTAGATTTGACGAAATATCCTTTACTCTTCAGCTCAATCAATTGGGCCTTCAAAAATTTCATTTTTGTTTGCATTTTAATTGGTATTTATCTCATATGATATACCCATTTTTCAAACAAGATAGCTTGTAGGAACTCTGAATTTGAATCGATCCCCTTTCTTTTGAACTTTTGGATTTAATTGGATAAATTTGTCAATCTCTCTCTTTTCTTTCTTAATTATCCTGCACGCCACTAGACTTGAAAATGCATTAATACAGAGTTTTATCTTAATATAAATGGAGAAATGTGATACATATGATATAGAAACATGTAATGCACGTGTATGATCACACCCCACACCTATCTTTTGCTCATCCTCGAACAAAACAAAAAGTGGAGCTAACCTAACCTAACTCACTTTCATAGGAATCACGGTTATACTTAGTACGTGCAACAAGCCGTTAAACCTCTAGGTTAGTCCTAGAGGACGAGTTTTGTCTCGTGAGAATTTTCAGTAGATTGTACTCACAAAATCCATAAAGAAAGAAAATAAAGTATTAGTATTTTTGAAAACACATTTTGAAGGGAAAAATATTTGAAGTTTAATATAAAAATTCAAGTAATCTATAAGTTATAGGATTATCAAAACTTAGTCATTTCTAGACTTAGTCTCTATTTAAAAACTTGTATTTAATCAAGTAAGAATTACAATTGTATTTCTTAATCTAGTCTATTATTTTACCCTAAATCATATGCACCTTATGACCGTGAAAATTTGACTCGAGATTCTTCAACTCTAACTCTCATGCTTTATTTTTTTTTACATTAATAGCGGTAATATCCCTTAGCCCTATTAGGCTTTCTAATTTGCCCATGTAACGAGCCTTAGTCGATGACTCCCAAACCGGACGATTTTAGGAAACCGAATGAGAAAACACCCTAAAGATTTAGGTCTTGAGCAAATAAGGTCACAAAACTAAGGATTTTTATTTATAGAACCACTTTTAGGCGTGAATACTTATTCTTTTTGAGGTACAAATACCCAGCTTAATTAGAGAATTTTTTTATATAGTAATTTTTTATTTTTATTTTTATATATAAGACATAAGAATCTTTATTTTAGAATCCTAAGTGTGTAAGTGTATAAAGTATGCATAGTTCATCAGGATAAAATCAAGACTAAATTACTTTTCTAATCTTTCTTCCTAACCTCAAAATTAAATAAATAATTTTATTTTGATCAAGTATAAGAAATCCTAATTATGATCCTCTTATTCCTTAAAATTAACTTAATTCTTACAAAAATAAGTCAAAGTATTATTTTTATTTTCAAAAAGTTTTAAAGAAAGGATTTTTTTATTAGTAAAGTTAGTATGTTAGTAAACCCTCCTCCACACCTAACTCATGCATTATCTTCAATGTATGAATGAAATGCAATAATATATGAAAAAGGAAAAAGGGAAGAAAAATTGTCACCTCAAGGTGGTGGTTCCGGTGGTGGTCTCATTGGGCAAAGCCTTTCTGCCCAATCTAAATATTGTGAATTTTCATGAAACCCACCTTTTATGACCTTTTCTTATTAACATTTTTATACTCCTAATATAAATAAGATCATGCAAGATCCTAGCATGAAAATTTTTCGGTTATATGACCAATCTTGGGGTATCATCATGGAGTCATATTGATCTAAATCTTGATCCAATAATAGAATGTGATTTTGTGGAATGTATGATCTGGGCTCAACAATGAAGGGAATAGGAGCTGATACTGACTCGGAAATAAAACTCAAATGAAGTTTAGGTTCGAGAGTCAGAATTGGTTCATGAGTTTGATCCAAATCATAGAATTTAAGTTCACATTTATTTTCCAGCAATGGAATGTAACTATCCAAAATAGGTGGTTCATGTTCAAACTCTATAGGGATAGGCATCAGTGTTAGCTTCAGAATTGGGTCCTAATCAGGTAAGAATACAGGAGTCAACATCGATTCAAAAAATGAAACTGAATCACAACATTGAGAATCGGTTTCACATTCATCTTCAAGTTCAATCTCATTGAAATAAAAACATGTCAATTTGTCAATGCGTTAATATTGGCCAAGTTCAATGTTTTGTGGTGAAATTGAATCTTGGTTAAAATATCTAAGATATCATGATTCTTCATCAATATGGATAGGAGAATCAGAAAAGGTAAAAAATGTGTTAAGTAGCATTTTCTCATTTCTATCGCTAATTGTGTTGACCAAATGACTCACATTTACTTCTAGCCTATTGAGAGATTAGGTAACATTATTTTTGAATTGATTCAAGTCTTTTATACTCTTTTTTAAGTCAATAAGTTCTTCTTGTTGTGGTTGAACTTGAAAATTAGAGTAAGGATCTTGGATTTGGGAATTGTTTGGGAGAATTGAGTTTGCTATGATTTGTACTTATCATTTGGACTCAAGAAATGCTTCAAAACGTTTTTCTAAAAAAGATTTTTCTTCTATAGGTTGGCCTTGGCATGGAGTATATGAAACTGTTTGTTGGTAAAGTTGTTGATAGTAAGACTCGGGGAGTCATATCCCCACAGACTCGGTGAAGAGTGTTGATGATTATTCCAATCTTGTTTATAATAATAAGATTGGGGCATATATTGATTCGGATAAGAACAATCTGATATACTTGGTTGGTTAAAATTATGTAATGCCGGGTTAGTAATATCCGAATTGAAAGAGGTTGGGGCGAAGTATGAATCACCATATACATTGAAAAAATATAATTGTAATCTATATCACAAAGATATTAAAAAAATAAAAATAAACAAATAAACAAACAAAGGAAAGAAAAATCTAGCCTAAGTTAGGGTAGACCTTTAGACCTAAACGACTTTTAACTGTTGATTATCCCTAGGAGGTATATTATAGAACCTAATCACAAGTTAATCGGCCAGATAGGGACAAGACCAGTGAGAGGTATCCGTGCCTAAGAAACGGGCCTAATTATGCCAAACCACCAGCCTTCGGGGTTTCGCCCCTCAATCCCCAACCTTTGACACTGATTTGGTAAAAGTTAACTTCTAACAACTTCCCCCTTGGATCAATCCCTATTTAAGTCCGAGATGTCCCTAGGGCCAACGTCTACTCAATTTTAAGTTAGGCTAAGTTAGTGAGTGAGGAGATGGTTTGTGGGCTAAAGGAGGGTAATGACTTCCCTACCTTATCTCATTTAAGGATATGCCCTTAATCTTTTTAGTACAGTGTACAAGTATAAATCAAAATGTAACACCCAAGGAATATGAATCACTCAAAATAAGTTTCCTAAATTATATGCAATGCACATATACCTACTCTTTAACAGTAATGTAAAAGGTAAATGAATTAGACACGTGCCCTAGGATGCAAGAGTCTAAACATTTTAGTATTTACAAAGCAACCATGTTATTATTGAGATTAGAAACATGTACAGAGTGAGTTAAACAAATAAATTAATAACTGCAGAGATCTAATCTCTGAAAATCAAGCAATCTGAAAGAAACTACATTTAGTAGTTCACCGCAGTTGTAAGCTTTGATGCTCTGCCTTCTTGGACAGAGGCGCAGAGTAGCAATATATTCACTGCAGCTTCTAGTTTTCTAAAATTAGCCCCTGTACACCAAAACAGAGAAGAAAAAATTAAATTGTTAAAGTAAATAAAAAAGAAATGAAAACTTACCATCCTTCCTGGGAACGAAGCTAAAATTTAATCGATGCCAAACCTGCACACAGAAAAATATAAAAGTTTAGAATAGTGCTAGGTCCTCGACGCTACCGTGTAGCCTAGGGCTAACGGGTCGTGATCCACAGGGAGGGACAACGATGGAAGCATTTAAGTATGTTTTTTCTTTTAATTCACCAAAACAAGTTAAAAGTTCTCTTCTCTGTTTTAAAAGAAAATAAAAATAATTTAAGCTAATCTAAGTTAGAAGAATTCTAAAGAAGAAGAGGGTTTGTTGTTAAGAAAGAAAAGTAAAACAAGTTTAGAGAAAAAGAAAAAGAATGTGTTAGTTTGGGAATTATTAGATTAATCTAAAAAAGAAAAATAGAAAAGAGATAAAGGAAGAAGACTTACCTCTGTTGTAGATTAAACGTACCATCATTTGATGCGAAGTAATGTAAAACAAATCAGTAGAAAAAAAATACATTGAACATGGTGCTTGGCTAGATCGAACACGATGAAGAAAAGTAGAAAACTTTCATTGATTGTCACCTTTAATATAAATCTCTTAAGAAAGGATTACAATAATATTTCTCTACAATAACTTTTTCTCTCTTTTAATCATGTAACTCTCTCTAACCTAAGTTGTAAAGAAAATAAAAATTATATTGAAGAAGAAAAAAAAACCTAAACTAAAAACTCTCTCAGGAGTGGTGCCCCTCAGCCTTCGAAGATACAAGTATTTATATAAGAAAAGAGGACAAGAGAGAGTGTAAGGAGATAGGGGGAGCAAATGCTCCCACTAATTCTCGAGACCAGATCCTGGCCATTGGGGTAGTGTCTAGGGGCCGTGTGTTCATCCACTTGTCCTCTATCCTTTTATTCTCTTGGATATTAAATTTCAGTTTTAGATTTGACGAAATATTCTTTGATCTTCAGCTCAACCAATTGGGTCTTCAAAAATTCATTTTTTCTTGAATTTCAATTGGTATTTATCTCATCTAATATACCCGGTCTTCAAATAAGATAGCTTTTAGAAACTCTGGATTTGAATCGATTCCTTTCTTTTGAACCTTTAGATTTAATGGATAAATTTGTCAATCTCTCTCTTTCTTTCTTAATTACCCTGCATGTTACTAGACATGAAAATACATTTATAGCAAAGTTTTATTTAAATATAAATGCAAAAATGTGGTACATATGATATAAAAACATTTAATGCACGTGTATGATCAGCAATTATCTCATATAGCACATGATACTTGATGTCTTGTATCAAACAAGACCTTATAAGATCACGCACTGTCCTATTCATATTGTCCCAATCCTTTTCAGAAGTGTTTTTCAATTTTTTTCCAATCGTAGAGTGTCTTTAAGGTTTGATGCCGTTAATGCATCCATCACCTCATATCTCCACATCCCAAAAATTTTCATGCTATCAAACTTTATCACATCAATCTTCATCGGATGTGGATTCAAGGATTTTACCGTGAATTAATTTTTTCCAGCCATCTTCTCAATAGATTCCTCAACACAATGCAAAAAATAATTAGTGAAAATAAATCCAAATAGAAAAGATCAGATCTTTACCTCTGAACGAAACTGTAAACAGTCTCCAAGCCGATTTGCTCCACCTGAACTAAAAACTTCCCGTCGAACCCAGAAAGCTCTGATACCACTTGTTTGGGAATTCCAGCAAGAGAGAAGATGGGCACCAGAGAATAGTCACAAATCACATGAATAAATAAACAAAGAAAAGAAAGAGAGCACAAGTTTAACGAGATTTGACAAATTATCTATGTCCTCGGGGCAATGGGAGAGAGTTGTTATTAAATTAATCAGTTACAAATTATAAATATTGAGAACAATACTCCCTCCTAATATAGCCAAAGAAACCACAAAAAAAAGAAATCAAAAAACACCTAATTCAGATTAGAAATGAATTCAGAATCAGATTTGAAAACTCGCCACTGCAACCTTATTAGTCGACTAGGATATCCTAGTCGACTAATAACCCTTATTAGTGGACTAGGAATTTGACCTAGTCACTAGTCTGTAGTGAAACAGATTTTCTAACTCTCTGTTTGTATCATTAATCGACTAGGCCATTACCCTAGTCGACTAGGCAGGGTTTCTCCTGTATAATTTCATCATTGATACGACTGATACGCTCTCGTGTTTGACACTATTGATTGTATCAATCTTCAGCTAACTTTCAACAGAGTTTAAAAAAACTTTATCAATAAGATTTTACCCTCTCTCTTCACAATTCTCCACATCGGTGAAGATTTCTCAAATCTGAGCCGAACACAATATAGCAGCATTTCAACTCTAATTTGGCTACACCATTATGGTTTCCTACGTACTTATACCCAATGGGATAAAGCTATACGTAGTTCATCTAAACGAGCTCCACTGAGCTCACATAAATGGAAGGATATGGAGTAATTCTTTGCAACGTTCAAATTCACTCTTGAAACAATCCTGTTAAGCATATCATCGGGATTCTCCTTCATATGAATTTTTTGTAACTCGATGTCACTTTCATCAAGAATCTCCTGAACAAACTGGAACCTGACATCAATGTGCTTCGTCCTTGCATGATATACCTGGTTCTTTGCCAAATAGATAACACTAATGCTATCACAATTGATCTTCAACAGATCCTGATTAATCTCCAAGTCGTCAAGCAACCCTTGAAGTCAAATTGCCTCCTTCATAGCCTCTATCCTGGCCATATACTCGGCCTCCGTAGTAGACAATACGACAGTAGACTGTAGAGTAGAGCATCAGCTGACCGGTGCTTGGGACAATATAAACACTTATCCTATTGTGAACCGGCATTTGTTGAGATCTCCAGCGTAGTCAGAATCAACATATTCGATACACTCTTACTTATCAGCAATATCCTTCTTGAATGTCAAACCAATATCTATAATAACTTTAATGTACCATAAAATCCACTTCACTTCCTCCCAATGACCCCTCCCAGGATCGTGCATATATTTTCTAACCATTGAGATAGCGTGTGACAAATCAGGCCTTGTACACACTATTGCATACATTAAACTACCAACTATGTTAGGATAGGGCACTTGAGTCATATACTCACGCTCTTCAATAGTAATAGAGTACATAGTAGCTTTTAACTTGAAATGAGGAACCAATGGTGTACTTACAGACTTTATATCACCGTTGATGTTGAATTTCTAAAGTACCTCCTTCAGATACCCCTTCTATGTCAAGCTAACCTTACCACTCTTCCAGTCTCGCTCAATCTCCATGCCTAGCACCTTCTTTGCTTCACCCAGATCTTTTATCTCGAATTCGGAAGACATGGCTTTCTTCCAATTATCAATAGCAGATCTGTTCTTAGAAGAATGAGCTTATCATCAACATACAAGAGTAGATAGATGTACTCTCCTCCGGGTAGCTTATTGTAATACACACATGGGTCATAATGGCTTCGTGTGTACCTCTTTCCTCTTATAAAACTGTCAATATATTTGTACCACTGTCTTGGAGATTGCTTTAATCCATATAATGATTTTTTCAGTTTGCATACCATATTCTTTTTTCTTGCAGTTTTGAACCCCGTTGGCAAAGACATGTAGATCTCCCCTTCAAGATCGCCATGGAGAAAGGCGGTCTTCATATCGAGCTGATCTAGTTTCAACTCGTACCGTGCTGCAAGTGCCAACAAAATTCGAATAGATGAGTATTTTACAACAGGTGAGAATACCTCGTTGTAGTCAATATCTTCTCATTGATCGTAGCTTTTAGCTACCAATCTGGCTCTGTAACGTACAGTATCACCATCTGAAGATCCTTGTTTCTTTGCAAATACCCACTTACAACCGATCGCCTTCTTTCCTTTGGGCAACTCTGACAGTTCTCAAGTGTCATTTTTGTGTAGAGAGCTTATCTCTTTCATCATGACATCCTCCACACTTAGACTCTAAACTATTTTCAGCTCCCTATAAGTAGACGAGATTGCCACCCAATAACTGGGAGAGCATAGGCCACGATCGTGTTAGTAATGAGCCAACTGGGTTTACGTAGATTTCTCTGAGTTCTTCCAACTGCAATGGATTCTTGGACATTAGCCTTAACCTGTCCTTAATCCTCATCATTATCAGCATCCTGTTTGGCTACCTGATCATCTCCCTGTGTCACGGAGAGTATGACCTAAAATGATACTGATCTTTCTAGAGACGATAAAGTAGCATCACTCTCCACTTGTTGTGATACCTGTTGGCCGTCTAACTTCTCCACCTATGGAGAGTTTGTAGGCTTCACCATTGAATACTCATCAAACGTGACCTCTCTGCCCAAGATAAATTTTTTGTCCTTTGGGTTCCAAATTTTATAGCCTTTTACTCCTTTCGTGAATACTACGAACACACATTTTGTCGCCTTTAGGTCCAACTTATCTTTCTTGGTATGATAGTAGGCCAGATTCCTAAATACTCGTAGCAAATCATAATCCTGAGCAACTTTCTCTGAGCAAACCTCTAGAGGATTTTCCTCCTATTGCAGACGAAGGCAACCTGTTAATGAGATGGAAGTATACGCCAATGTCTTAACCCAAAAAGATTTCGATATGCCAGTGCTAGATAACATGTAACGGACCTTCTTATTCATTCTTTCAGCTACCCAGTTTTGTTGATCTGTTTCTCTTACTATGAAATGTCTTTTCATGCCCTCATCGCGATATAGCTGTAGGAAAAGATCACTTATATACTCTCCTCCGTTGTTTGAATGGAGTATCTTGATCTTCCTTCCCATATTCTTCTCCATGTTCTTTTTTCACTTCACAAACAACTCCAGGACTTTCCCTTTGTACATTATGGTATATACCCAACATCACCCAGAGTAATCATCTATAAGAGACACAAAATAATGGTTACCTTCAATAGATTCCATCTTGGTAGGTCCCCGGATATCTGTGTGAACATAATCCAGAATCCTCTAGGTGCAATGAGTTGCGGTGTCGAATCTCACCTTGGTCTTCTTTCTGATGACACAATGTTCATAAAATCCCAACTTGCAGATACTGACACCTTTCAATAAATCTTGCTTTATAAGAGCTTGCAAAGACTTTTCTCCTATATGTCCAAGCCTCAAATGTCAGAGTTGGGTGCAATCATTATCTGAATTTATAGACGTTGCCACTTGCCCTATAACTATACTACCCTTCAAGCAGTAGAAGTTATTACACCGGACGCCCTTCAAAACAACAATCGAGCATTTAACCACTTTGAGAACTCCATCTTTAATAGATAATTTAAGACCCAATGCTTTCAAGGTACCAACAGAGATAAGATTCTTTTTTAGCTGGGGTACATACCTCACATCCTTTAATTCTCGCACCATCCCATCAAACATCTTGACCAAGACAGTATCTATCCATTCCATATGACATGGACAATCATTACTCATGACCACAGAACATCCATCTTGTTTCTCAAAACTAGAAAACCAATACTTGTTGAGACATACATGATACGTACCTCCTGTAACGATCATCCACTCAGAATCACCTGAGTAACCTATGGTAGGAGTAGTGACTGAGAATGAAAATACCGATGAGTTTGAGTCTGATCCATCTACTTGTGAAGTATCTGCTTGTGTACTAATCCCCAGTGCGAGATTTACCTCAGTTTTCGATTCTTCTTCTTATCTTTGATTCTTGGACAATCAATCTTTCAGTGCTCTATTTCTTTGCAAAAGGCAAGCTGGTTCTTCTTTAGATCTCTAAACCTCAGTCTGGACTTTGATCTCCCACGAACACCTTTGCCCTTCTGATTGAAAGTCCTACCTCTTACCACTAACGCCTCTGCTGATGTACTACTGGGAGAAGATTGCTTTTCCTTCCTCCTCACTTCATAATTTATAAGAGCAGCCGAAACATCATTATAGTTAAGTGATCGTTTCCCATTAATCAAGGTGAGGACGTAGGTCTCATACTCTTCATTAGGAAGAGAATTCAAAAGAATTAACGCCTTATCTTTTTCTCCAATATCCACATCCACATTAACCAAATATGTAAGAAGAATTGTATAATTGTTCATGTACTCAGCGATAGAGAGTCCCTTCTTCAACTGGAAGCGATAAAGCCTTCTCTTTAGAAGAAATCGAGACTCGATACTCTTCGTCAGATATTTTTTCTCGAGAATCTCCTACATCTTCATTGCAGATGTCTCATATATCACATGATACTTGATATCTTGTGTCAAACAAGACCTTTTAAGACCACACACCGTTCTATACATCTTGTCTCAATCTTTTTCAGAAGTCTCCTTCGGCTTTTCTTTTAATCGTAGAGTGTCTTCAAGGTTTAATGACGTTAATGCATCCATCACCTCATACCTCCACATCTCAAAATTGTTAGTGCCATCAAACTTTACCACATTGATCTTCATCAGACGTGGGTTCAAGGATTTCAATGTGGATTGATTTTTTCCAGCCATCTTCTTAATAGATTCCTCAACACAATGCGGAATACAATCAGTGAAAATAAGTCCAAATAGGAAAGATCAGATCTTTACCTCTGAGCAAAACTGTAGACAGTCTCCAAGTCGATTTGCTCCACCTGAACGAAAAGATCCCCGTCGAACTCGAAAAGCTTTGATACTACTTGTTTGGAATCTCAGCAAGAGAGAAGATGGGCACCAGAGAATAGGCACCAATCGCACGAACAATTAAACAAAGAAAAAAAAGAGAGAATACAAGATTTAACGAGATTCGGTAATTTGTCTACGTCCTCGGGGCAAGGAGAGAGAATTATTATTGAATCAATCAATTACAGATTACAAATATTGGAGACAATATCCCTCTTTAAATAGCCAAATAAACCTTAAAGAAAAGAAAACTAAAAACACCTAATTTGGATCAGAAACGAATTCAGAATCAGATTTGAAAATCGGTCGCTGTAGCCTCATTAGTCGACTAGGAAATATCCTAGTCGACTAATAAACCCTATTAGTCGACTAGAAATTTAGCCCAGTAGACTAGTCTGAAGTGAAACAGATTTTTCAACTCCCTTTTTGTATCATTAGTAAACTAGGCCATTACCCTAGTCGACTAGGATCCTGTGCAATTTCATCATTAATACGACTGATACGCTCTCATTTTTGATACCATTGATTGCATCGATCTTTGGCTAACCTTCAACAAAGTTTAAAAAAATTTTATCAGTAAGATTTTACCCTCTCTCCCCACAGTATATTAGTTTACGGACTATAATACTTTGATCTAAATTTAAAATGGAGAGAAGAATAGACTAGATCTTCTTTTTTTTTCTAATAATTTTTTGGCTTGACTTTAGGTTGATTTAACATGCTCCTATTTGTAGTATTCATAGGAGGATTATACACTTGAATACACTAATCAATTCTTTCAACCATGATTTCTCCTACATTATTCTTATTTTAATGTCATAAATAAATGGCAATAAAATTATGACTCTTCAGCTTCTCCAAATTGATGATGATTTTTCATTTCTTCTATTTAATGATGAGTCTTCATAACTCTTAGTTGATGATGATGACTCTTCATTTTTTCACCTTATGGTGTCTCTTCTACTTCCAAAATTAATGTCATAAAAGACATTTTTATTTGATATTCCAACAAATCCGATAACCAAAGTTCTTGAGTATTGTTTGCAGGATGCGTCGACTGTGTTCCCTGGTTTCGATCTGTTGGGTCTGGTTCGGTTTCAGATCACAAGGGCTCAGCTCATGAGAGACATGTGGTACCTCTACAAGCATATGCTTAGGGCTCATAGCACAATGGTTGTTAACGAGGTTTTCGGGGGTATTCCGATGGCTGTGAGGGCGATTTCCATGCCAAACACCTTGTCAAGGACTACCACGATGGAGGAACATCGCGAGATAGCGAACTGGGGTAATTTATGTGCACGGTTCGAGTTTTAGGTGATCCACGGAAGGAATTGCCAACATTTGAGATAGTGGTTGTTGAGCCCAATGCAACAGTTAGTGGTCTGAAGAGAGAAACAAAGTAGAAATTCAAGGACGTGTACTTGGGGCTGAAGAGCTTTATTACAGAGTCAGAGGTTGGTGCCAATGCCAAAGACACTGATTTCATTATTGGAGTGATTGAGCCTAGTAGTAGTACTAGAGTAATAGTGAATGAAGGGAGAGTACTTGCAATGAAGATATTTGTAAGGGAGGAATGAGTTATGGATTTCCATTGTGGGGCGAAGGAGGACAACGACAAGCAGATGGTTTGCTGTGATATCTGTGAGCTTTGGCAACACACAAGGTGTGCGGGGACTGTGGAGGATGAAGATGAAGATCCTCGTGTGTTTCTCTGCAATAGGTGTGAGAATAATATTGTTGCATTGCTCTCAATGTAGTAGTAGATTGAAGTAATATGATGTCTAATTGTGATCAACAAAGTTGTACTCATGATTTTCTTTTTCTTGTAAAAAAAACTCATCCAGAATGGATGGATGGTTATGTAATGCAGACATCTACTCAGGATGAAAGAGCCGAAGAGACGGATCCAAAGAATTCCAGTTCAAGTTGAAGTAGTAGTAGACAGATCCAAAGAGTCCCAGTCCTAGTTGAAATAATAGTAGGATATTTTTATTTTTCTCTTTCTTTATTTTTGCATTTTTCAATTTTTATTTGAATTGTAATTCTATTTAGATTAGGAATTTGAGTTAGAGTTGGATTCAATTTTTGTAAAGCATATATAAAAACCACATTGTATCAACAATTATTGATGAAAATTTTGATAAATTTTATTGTGTGAGATTTAACTTCTCTCATATTATTTAGGAATACTTCCTAATCTCCTTCAAATAAATCTTAATCTAATTTCTTCTTCTTATTCCTTTCATCTGCAAACAAATTCAAGAAAAAATTAACAATTATTTCTCTCTCCACAAAAAATCATAAACAGTAAACGCCGACTCTTTGTTTTTCTTGTCTCTCCTACAATCCATCCATAGAAACCCAAGAAAACCTCCAACAACCCACTGATCTTATCTCCTCCAATAAAATCAATGCCGCCACCTTCTCTGATGGACGAAATATCACCCATCAGCACCATCTCCAGCATCATCCTGTTGCTTCAAAGAAGGAAGAAGACACAAACTTCAATTCGGATCCAGACCCATTATCAAAAACAGACCCGTTAGCGACCTTACTTCATTTTTGGGCCGTAACTTTCGCATCCGGTCTCTGTTTCAGGCGATCTCAGTATCATTACAATCATGATGAAGAGATCTACGCATCAGTACCAACTATAGATCTGAAATATCTATGTAATCATCACTAGGTGAATCTTACTTTACACGGTCTATTTATCTATGAGTTGATAACTATCCTTTATTATTTTATCGATTTAAACTGATGCTACTGTATCGTGGGGCTGTGAGATTTTACTTGTCTTGTATTTTCTAATCATATATACTGAGAGTACAAGCTTTGCCTTCATAACCGGTGTCTACTTTAGTTTATTCAAATTGCGAACAGTACATCTATACTCGCACATTTTATTAAATCCATCATCTTACATTGTTTGTTTTAATTATTTTCCTATCCAAGATCGTAATAGTTGGTGAAACATAACAAAATTTATTACATCACTGATTTCTGATTCACTCACATACCCCGTTTCACATCATTTTGATATCAGAGCACGGTTAGGGTAGGATTTGCATCACTTAGGCATTTGCTAGGAACTTTCACTGTTCTCGTGCATTTAAAAAAACTCATCTAGTCTAAATTTGCATCTCTTCATTCTTATTTAAGTTTTATACAGTGCATGCCCACCCGTATTGGTCACTCATATTTGTTAGAAGACTCTAGCGAATCTAACACCACCCCAATGGATCCCCAGCAGATTGCCGCAATGTTTGCTGAGATAAATGCCAAATTAGATTCCCTTAAGACACTCGATGAAAGGTTGTCCAAAGTGGAGTCCACACGTGATCAAACCTACGGAGAAACAACCGACGTAATAATATCAAAAACACATCCAATCCTGATGCTCAATATCTGAAAAGCATCAAGATCGATGTTCCCAACTTTAAGGGACGTAACGACCTATAACTTTTCATAGACTGGACAATCCAACTTGATAGGTATTTCACATGGTATGAATTTACTGAGTCTAAAATAGTTAAGTACGCTGCAATGAAACTATCTAGCCAAGCTAGTCAGTATTGGACCAACCCAGAAAATAGACGTGCAGCGCGAGATCGACCACCGATTGACACATGGGATAGGATGAAATAAGAGTTAGAAATAAAGTATGTACCACCATCGTTTAGCGCTCGTCTCATAAACAATTGACACCAACATACACAGGGTAATAAATCTATAAAGGAGTATGTTGAGAAATTCGTTGAATTCCTCATCAGATGTAGTACCCCTCATAAGAAAGGTGAAGCTCAAATTCTTTTTAGATTTAGCCTTAGAGATGACTTGCGAACTGAATTGTTAGATAGAAGAGTCAATGAGTTAGAGGCAGCATATGCCTTAGTCTAAGATTCAGATTCTACTAGGACCAATCACGCTTCAAAAAGTTACAATTATAGGACTTCAGTGCCTAGATCTTCCCCATCTTCCCAACCCCATTGGCCGAGTATCCAAACTCCTTCACATAGGAATGACATTAAGGGTAAGAGTCTTGAACGGGATAACAGAAACAAGGGCCCCGATTCCTCCAGAGTTAGTTCCACAACCAAGTGCTACAAATGCCAAGGTTATGGTCATTTAGCCGCCAGTTACCCTAATATAGTCAAAATCACCATAATAGATGGAATACCCACCGAAGCCACTGAGTCAGATTCTAATGAGTATACCTATCACCCAGATGTTGAAACTAACGATGAGTCATCAAGCGATGATGTTAGTCTCAACTGCATTAGGCCAATGCTATCTACTCATTTGTCTGTCGTCAAATGTGTTCCCTCTCTACCAGCGAAAGATCAATTGGAGAAAAACTGTGACTTTTCACACGTTCACCAAGATTAGAGATAAGAGTTGTAAGGTGATTGTGGATAGTGAAAGTTGTATTAATGCAATATCGTCCAGACTGTGTGAAAATATTAGATTAGAGATTATACCCCACCTCCACCATTCAAAGTGTCTTAGATTGACGCCACAACACTTAAGGTCAAACAACGATGTCTTGTCCTAATCAGTTTCAATCATTATAAAGTTAAGATTTGGTGTGATGTGATCACCAGGATCTGGGTCAAGTTATACTAGATAGACCATGATTTTTCGACAAAAATGTTACTATTAATGGTCAATCCAACATATGTCAATCTGAGCACAAGGGTAAACAGATTAAGCTACTACCCTTGAGACCGAAGACTGGACAGCCCCAGCAAACATCCACTTTGGATTCGCTGCCAGCTCCACCCTTTCTATCTCTCACTACTGTTCTTTATTTATTGCCCGCTAATTATGCATATCATGTCTGCAAATCAATTCCTCCATTACTACCGACACCATCTCACTATAAAACATTCGAATCTGCACCTGCTTTTGCATCACATAAACACGTGCACAAATTACACAAAGAGATCAGTGATGAAAATAAATGGAGCAATGTGCAGCTTACTCTACGAGCTAACAGTAGAAAAATATTTTAAGATTTTAATGTAGGCGACTATGTGATGGTTTAGATTTATTCGAAACAGTTTCCTTCAGGCACTGTTAAAATGTTGCATGCCCGTAGTGCTGGGCCTTTCAAAATCTTGAACAAACTGAATTGCAATACTTATGTTATAAATTTTTCTAGAGATTATGGCATTAGTTGTACTTTCAATGTTAATGATCTAGTGGATTATAAAGGTTTTGATTGTAACCCCTTGATTGTTGAGCCTTTCCCTAAGCCATTCTTTGAGAGACCGTCATTTACTCCACTCTGAGATACTCATTCCATTACAGCAGAGACGGTTGATAAAATTTTAGAGTATGAGATTATCACCACAAAAATTAGTAGAACTCACAGATGCTTAAACTACTGTAAAAGAAAATCACCGACTGCTGATTCACAGTTAAATCGAGGTGATTTATAACGGATTGATCCAGTGCAACATGGTAGACTTAATCTATCTAAACTCGACATAGTCGAGTTTTCTCCTACCGGAGAGAATGATGCAGACATCTACTCGGGATGAAAGAGCCAAACAGATGGATCCAAAGAGTCCTAGTTCAAGTTGAAGTAGCAGTAGACGGATCCAAAGAGTTCCAGTCCAAGTTGAAATAGTAGTAGGATATTTTTATTTTTCTCTTTCTTTATTTTTTGTATTTTTTCAGTTTTATTATTTGGATTATAATTCTATTTATATTAGGAATTTGAGTTTGAGTTTGATTTAATTTTTGCAAAGCCTATATAAAGGTCATATTGTATCAACAATTATTAATGAACAATTTTGATAAATTTTATTATATGAGATTTAACTTCTCTCATATTGTTTTGGATTACTTTCTAACCACCTTCAAATAAACCTTAATCTAATTTCTCCTTCTTATTCCTTTCACCTGCAAACAAATCTTAAAAAAAAATCAACAATTATTTTTTTCCTCTCCACAAAAATGCATAAACAGCAAACGCCAACTCTTTATTCTTCTCGTCTTCTCCTACAATCCATCCAAAGGAACCCAAGAAAACTTCCAATAACCATTGATCTCATCTCCTCCAACAAAACCAACGTCGTCACCTCCTCCGACGGTCGCAACGTCACCCATCAGCACCATCTCCAGCATCATCCTGTTGCTTCAAAGAAGGAAGAAGACACAAGCTTCAATTCAGATCCAGATCCATTATAAAAAACAGACCCGTTAGCGACCCTACTTTGTTTTTAGGCCGTAACTTTCGCATCCGGGATCCGTTTCAGGCGATCTCAGTACCGTTATGATCATGATGAAGAGCTTTATGCATCAGTATGAACTACAGATCTGAGATATCTATGTAATCATCAGTAGGTAAATCTTCTTTTACACGGTGTATTTATTTGTGAGTTGATAATTATCCTTTATTATTTTATTGATTTAAACTGCTGCCACTATATCGTTGGACTGTGAGATTTTGCTTGCCCTATATTTACTGATCATATATATTGAGAGTACAAGATTTGTCTTCGTAACCGGTACCTACTTTAGTTTAATCAAATTGCGAATAGTACATCTATACTTGCACGTTTTGTTAAATTCATCATCTTATATTTTTGTTTTAATTATTTTTCTACCTAAGATCATAATAGTTGGTGAAACATAGCAAAATTTATTACATCACTGATTTCTGATTCATTCGCATACCCCGTTTCACATCATTATGTTATTTATATAAACCAACTTAAACTTAATTTAAATGTAATTGAAAGAGAAAAGATGTCCCTGTAGTCTTATTTGGCTGTTAAAATTTCTTTCTATTGCTTTCTTTAACAAGTCATTTCAGTCAATGGAAAATTCTAAATATAATTAAAATTAATCTATCAAGGCACAAACACAAAAGAAATTAAATAAATAGAAACAAGAAGAAAACATGAAAATATACGTGATTCAACCTTTTCCCGTTCAAGGTATAAACCAATCTTTATATGTCATTGGCTCTCTTTGAAGTCTAGTTCTCAACAAATATGGTTTAATTCATGCCATGATCTAAAAATGGAGATAGAGATAAGATGTCACAGGCTGTGTGGAAATTCCAGAGATCGCTAGTCAGCATGAAGACCTGTAATTTACAAACCTATAACAAGAATTAACATGTGACTACACCTTAGGAAATTTCAAAGCCAAGTAGCCCTGAGTTGCCTACTAATTTTGAAGATAATATGAGGGTTGCTTTCTGTAGCCAGCTACTCAAATCCAAAGAACACAAACCATGCATGATGTGTGTACAAATATAGCTGCATCCAAAAAGGCAAGAAAGAGTAGAGAAAGTTGGAAGCCATTGAGCATTTACTCTCAAATTTAGGGGGAGAGAATTTTGGGTAGGTCAATGGTGCACCCAGCCACATAACCTCCAAACTTTGATATTGTGTCTTGCTTGAAGTGATTCAGAAGCTAGCTACTAGACAAACAAGTAGCTAGAGTGTGTGACTCAATCTCAATGTTGTGGGTGGGGGATGGCCATGATCATGACAGAAAAGGAGAGGACCTAATTCCGAAGACTCCATTATTTTGACTTTTCCATTTTATAGCCTCACATGGCTTGTTTCATTTGTGGTCTCTCACACTAGTAGGGGCTTTTGCAAAAAGGGGGAGCTTTAAAGCCTTTGTAGAGATGCAAAGAACCTATTTGCTAGTACTCAATGGACTCATGCACATGCCCAAATGGAAGAAATGGGAAGACTGGATGGCTAGAAAAAGAGTAGGATCCACTCTCCTCCAACCTTGATGAATGATTTGGGCTTGTGTATATCTATCTTTGTACATGTAAAAGCTATGAATTTTAACCATATGAAACAATGTACTAACTATATAAAAGCCATCCATGGTTGTTTTTTTTCTCTCTAGGGAGCACCTTGATTAGTCTACAATTCTGCATTTTTATGTCGCATTTTCCCACCAGTTTATGAATAAATAGTCGGTCTAATACGTGTTTTGGTCTTTATTGCAGGTACAACCAAAGTTCAAGGGCAAAGGTGTAATAAGAGCTTAATTAGACCCAATTAAGGGTAATTAAATCCTCATTACTTGGAGGCCAAGCAAGGGATTATCTAGAAGATTCATTGAACCTAGCCTCTTGCGCACATCAGACGAATCTGCGGTCGAAATTACCCGAAATTGGATATACCTGGAAGTATCTAGAAGCCAGACAAACGCGTGGACGAAATCCAGAGACGTAGATCCCTAGAATTGCGGCGGAATCTCGGCAATCCTTGAGATTCCGCGGCATTTTTGTGGAGCCACGCATCGATTTTCGACTCGTGGCCCCGTCTCGTCTTCCAGAGCCTTCTTTTGCCTATAAATAGCCCTGCAGAGAGCCCAAACGCAAGTAGTCTTCGTTTTTAGGAGTAGGTGCAGATTTAGTGTAGTGTAGGTGAGAGTTCTTCATTTTCTTGTATTTTCTTTTCTTTTTCTTAGATCATTGTAGTAGGGCTGAGTGATTCATAGAGAGAGAGATAGTGAGGGATTGATGTAATAGAGAGTGACACTCTATGTAAAGGTACCTCCTTTCTCTTCCATTGTAATCTCCTTCATCTTCTACATGATGTTTTGTTGCTAGTTTTTCTTCTCATGGCAATCTAACTACTAACCACTAACCTATCTAACCACTTACTTGATAATCCACATGAATCGGGTTGCCTCTACAAGGCCTTGTTCTTGCAAGAGCCATTGATGGCCAAAGATGATGGGTTCTAACATCTAACTTGCTAACTTGCTAACCAAGCTAACTCTCTTTTATTTCATGCTCTTTTATTTCATGCTCTTTTATTTCATGCTAGCTAACTTGCTAACTTGCTAACCAAGCTAACTCTTTTTTACTTCATGCTCTTTTATTTCATGCATTCTTTTAATTGTTGGTGAGTTGATGCTTGTACTAGCTTGTTCTTGTTGCAATGTTGTGATTGTTATGAACCATCGGTGAGCCATGCTTTGTACCGTCTCTTTGAAGGCAAGGATTGTGATGGCCAAGGATCAAAATGTGAGGCAACTATCTCAAAGAGGTTAGCATGGTTAGTGGAGTACTTAGTAGTTAGTAGCCATGAGTTTTCTTTTACCTTTGTTTTAGAAATCGTTTTCCAAATTCTTTTCTCATTTTTCTATCGGTGTTTTCATCGCCTTCTTAGTTTACCTTGTTCCATCTTCTTCACTTCTCTTTTGGTTTTTACATTGCCGTTTTCATCGCTCTCCCACCTACCACATGCTTATTTTCATTTTCTCATTCTTTTTCATTCTTTCAACATAGAAGAATTGTTAACATCTGACGTGACTAGAGACTGTTAATGCTTCTATCGCCTCCCTTCCCTGTGGATACGACCCGTTAAGCCAATGCTATAACGGAAGTATCGAGGGTATACTAAGCACATTCGAGCTTTTCATTTGATTTCATAAATACACATTTTGAGTGCTAGTTTCCACCCCGATCAAATTTTTGGCGCCGTTGCCGGGGAAGGGAATGGTTTTGATGTCACGTTTTTGTTAACATTTGTCTTCTCTGTTTTGGTGTGCAGGGCAATATTTTCAGGTGCTTAACATTGCAGAAAATAATCTAGCTTTGCCTTTCCCTGCTCTAGAAAGCAGGACCCCAGATTTGGAAGGAAAGTCGCGAAACCGCGACTTTTGCCGCGCCACCGCGGCCATTGTGCAATAATTCTGTATATTGTTTGTTCTGGGATGTGTATCTTGTAATAGCTAGTTGATTTCTGCTGCTATCTTTCTTGCTTTGATTGCCTACACACCACAAAAAAAAAAATAAAAGAACTAAAATACGGTAATTGGACGTTTTTAAAACGGTTTAGACATTTGCATTTAGGCACGTGTCAATTCAATTCCAATATACTGTATTTTGTTCTATTGTTGTGATTTGGATGGAGATGTACATATGACATTGCATATAGCATAGGACAAACACGTGGGTGATTTATCGCTTTGTGTTATCTTCTTGTCTATATTGCACACTTGCACAAATTGAATTTAAGGGCAAACTCCAAACAAGATAAGGTGGGATTTCATACCCCTTCCTTAGCCCAAAAATCATCTCCCCACTCACACAACCCAAGCCCTAATAAAATTTGAATAGACGTTGGCCCATAGGGACATTTCATCTAGGTCTAGGTCAACCCTCCTCTTGGCTTGGTTTTGATTTTTCTTTTCTTTTTGTTTGTTGATTGATTTTTCTTTTTTGTTTGTGATTTTTTGTGAAATGGCATTCAACAATAATAATTCTTTCAATCCAAACATGAATCCATATTTCACACCAACTCCATATGATTCAGATAATTCCAACCCGGCGTTTTCTAATATGCACCAACCAAATACACCGGGTTGGCCTTATCCGAATCAATACAACCCATACCCACATTCTTATGACTATAATTTTCATAATAATTTCAACTCGTCACAGAGTCATTGGGGATTCACGTACCCCGAGTCAAATTTTCAACCTCCTTGTCCCCCATGTCCACCTTGTCCATCATATTCAACTTATCTACAATATTCATTCCCCGATTTAGCTTCTTATACTCCTTTTTCTGAACCACCAATTGAAGAAAAATATGATTTACAAAGGAGTATAGAAGCAAATCTACAAGAGGCCGAGCAACAAATTCAGAAAATGAGGGCCAATCCAATTCCACAACATTTTCAAGATTCATACTCATTTCCACCAGTCCAAATAGAAGACCATCAATTTTGGAAATGAGTATGCGTGAGTCCAAACAACAATCACAAAATCTGATGGACTCACAATTTCACCACCAATTCCAAAACAACACTGCATCTCTTCAACAAAATAATGAACCAATCAGCCAGAAAAAGATGCTTGAAATCATGACTCAGACTCAAAATGATCGTAACCGTGACATAGATTTGATGATCCAAACTCTTCATTCTCATCCTATTTCTAATGTCACCAACCATTCTGTTCGAGCCAAAGAGTCATGTTGTTTTGGAAATCAAGATTCAATTTCAGCACATCCACCTGAACTTGTCCACACCTCAAATCCTATTGACATTTTGGCAAGTTATCCTTTTCCTGAAATTGAACTTGAGCATGAATATGATCATGAAACTCAAATTAGTGATTCAATTCTACTTCCTGATTCAATTATGACTCCGATGTTTTCACCTGATTTCAATCCTTTTCCCGAGTCTGTATTGGATCCAGTGCCTATTCATTGTGAAATTGAATCACCAATTTCTCATGATGATCATATTGAACTTGACCAATTTCATACTTTTGAAAGACCCATTGATAAATTGGCAAGTTCCCATTTTTGTGGAATTGAACTGAATGAGGAATGTGACTTTGATCCTCCATTTGTGATCTTGTTCAAATTCTCGAATCACTATTGACTCCTGTTATGTTACCCAATTTGAGCAACATTTTAGAGTCAGTTTTGATTCCCATACCTGTCATTCATGAACTTGAATCACTAATCTTAGATAGTCACATTCCATCATGGGGAAATAATGGTGGACTTGAGCTTCATTTTCTTGATTTGGACCCACTTCCTGAACCGATTTCAACTCCTGAACCTTTACTTGATTTAAGTCTTTTTTCTGAGTTGATATTAGTTCCTGTGCTTCCTGAGTCCAAATCAATCATTCCATCTTTTCATACTCCATTCTGGGACAAGGGTGTTGATAATTTGACTCCGAAATTATTTTGAAAATTTGGAAATTAGATGGGGTAAAATTCCTAATAAAAATTATAAATGCATACATCTTTTTAGTGGGTTGTATCATGGAGGTTTCTGGTGGGTTCCTTCGGACTCCACGCAATAATGATTGGGCCGCCTTTCGTGGACCAATTAGACCGCCACCGGAACCACCACCTTGAGGTAATTTTTTCCTTCCCTCTCTATTTTGTTTCATGCATACATATATCACGATGCATTGAGGACAATGCATGAAATAAGTGTGGGGGAGGGTTTACTAACATAGAGTTTTTAGATTTTCTTTCTTTTACACTTCTTTTAGAAATAAAAATAATAATAATAAAAAAAAAACTTTTTGAAATAAGAGACAAAGTTTTGACCTATTTTTAAGAAAATTAAGATGTATCTTAGAAATTAAGAAAGCCTTAATTATGACATCTTAAACCTAGTTGAAATAATAGATCTTGTTTGAAATTATAGGCTAAGTAAGAAAAATTGGTGAGATATTTTTATCTTGAATTTTTTGCCTTAGATAATATGCACTTTACACTTACACATTTCTTGGGATGGAGACAAAGACCAAAAATGCCATATAAATAAAATAAAAAAAAAAGAAAAAAAATATATATGTGAATAAAGCATCACTTATTAAGCTGGATAACTATGCCTCAAGAAGCATGATTATTCACGCCTAACGGTGGTAAAAAAATAATAATCCCCTTTAGTTTCGTGGCCTTTTTCACTCGAGACCTTAAACCCGAGGGATGTTTTCTCATCTGGTGCCCTAAGACCGTCTGGTTTGGGAGTCATCGGTTATAGGCTCGTTACAAGGGTGAACTAGAAAGCCTAAACTAAGGGAAGAATAAAAAAAAGGAAATATAAATATATATAAATAAATAGCTTTATGGTTAGAGTTGAAATCCCAGAAATCTTCACTGTCACGGTGTGCATATTATCTAGGTTTTATGAAAGATAAAATATTCAATCCAATTTTGAATTCTTACCTTAATTAAAAACAAGATCTTGCATGGAGACTAAGTTTAAGGAAGAATGATTATAGGTGGACTTATGACCTAAGATCACTTATATTTTTGCAAAAATAATTCGTAAACTTGTCTCTCTTTCAAAATGCGTTTTCAAAATACTAACATTTGTCTTCTTTCTTTATGGATTTTGTGGGTGTAATCCGCTGAAAACCCTCAGGAGACAATACTCCTCCTCTAGGGTAACCTAGAGGTTTAACGGCTTGTTGCACACGCTCAGTGCAATCGCGTCACCTGCGAAAGTGGTGTAATAAAATTTGTAGTATAGTTTTTCTTTTCTTGTTTTGCTCGGGACGAGCAAAAGAATAAGTGTGGGGGTGTGATTAGTCTACAATTCTGCATTTTTATGTCGCATTTTCCCACCAGTTTATGAATAAATAGTCGGTCTAATACGTGTTTTGGTCTTTATTGCAGGTACAACCAAAGTTCAAGGGCAAAGGTGTAATAAGAGCTTAATTAGACCCAATTAAGGGTAATTAAATCCTCATTACTTGGAGCCAAGCAAGGGATTATCTAGAAGATTCATTGAACCTAGCCTCTTGCGCACATCAGACGAATCTGCGGTCGAAATTACCCGAAATTGGATATACCTGGAAGTATCTAGAAGCCAGACAAACGCGTGGACGAAATCCAGAGACGTAGATCCCTAGAATTGCGGCGGAATCTCGGCAATCCTTGAGATTCCGCGGCATTTTTGTGGAGCCACGCATCGATTTTCGACTCGTGGCCCCGTCTCGTCTTCCAGAGCCTTCTTTTGCCTATAAATAGCCCTGCAGAGAGCCCAAACGCAAGTAGTCTTCGTTTTTAGGAGTAGGTGCAGATTTAGTGTAGTGTAGGTGAGAGTTCTTCATTTTCTTGTATTTTCTTTTCTTTTTCTTAGATCATTGTAGTAGGGCTGAGTGATTCATAGAGAGAGAGATAGTGAGGGATTGATGTAATAGAGAGTGACACTCTATGTAAAGGTACCTCCTTTCTCTTCCATTGTAATCTCCTTCATCTTCTACATGATGTTTTGTTGCTAGTTTTTCTTCTCATGGCAATCTAACTACTAACCACTAACCTATCTAACCACTTACTTGATAATCCACATGAATCGGGTTGCCTCTACAAGGCCTTGTTCTTGCAAGAGCCATTGATGGCCAAAGATGATGGGTTCTAACATCTAACTTGCTAACTTGCTAATCAAGCTAACTCTCTTTTATTTCATGCTCTTTATTTCATGCTAGCTAACTTGCTAACTTGCTAACCAAGCTAACTCTTTTTTACTTCATGCTCTTTTATTTCATGCATTCTTTTAATTGTTGGTGAGTTGATGCTTGTACTAGCTTGTTCTTGTTGCAATGTTGTGATTGTTATGAACCATCGGTGAGCCATGCTTTGTACCGTCTCTTTGAAGGCAAGGATTGTGATGGCCAAGGATCAAAATGTGAGGCAACTATCTCAAAGAGGTTAGCATGGTTAGTGGAGTACTTAGTAGTTAGTAGCCATGAGTTTCTTTTACCTTTGTTTTAGAAATCGTTTTCCAAATTCTTTTCTCATTTTTCTATCGGTGTTTTCATCGCCTTCTTAGTTTACCTTGTTCCATCTTCTTCACTTCTCTTTTGGTTTTTACATTGCCGTTTTCATCGCTCTCCCACCTACCACATGCTTATTTTCATTTTCTCATTCTTTTTCATTCTTTCAACATAGAAGAATTGTTAACATCTGACGTGACTAGAGACTGTTAATGCTTCTATCGCCTCCCTTCCCTGTGGATACGACCCGTTAAGCCAATGCTATAACGGAAGTATCGAGGGTATACTAAGCACATTCGAGCTTTTCATTTGATTTCATAAATACACATTTTGAGTGCTAGTTTCCACCCCGATCAAACCTCCATTTGTGTGTCACATCAGACATGCTTTTGCGCTGTTCACAGAGACAGATTCTCTCTCTCTCTCTCTCTCTCTCTCTCTCTCTCTCTCTCTCTCACATTTGTCTTTCATGTGAGATGATCCACCACCACGAGTCAGGGTGATGGGTGCACATGGACAGGTGCCTGATCCCTTAAAGGGGCTTGTCAACTGGATGAATGATGTGTGTGTGTGTGTGTGTGTGTGTGTGTGTGTGAGAGAGAGAGAGAGAGAGAGAGAGAGAGAGAGAGAGAGAGATGGCCAAGTTACATAGTTTCAGTGAAGGGGAAAGGAAGAAGAACCCTCTATATTCCGTCTAAATAAAAGATGTTTTCATCATCTTGTACAAAGGCATAACACAAGGTAATTTACTAGGAAGTGAATGAGCAGGGAATTAACACTTTTTGAACTGCACTAAAACTTTTATATTGTTCTATAAAAAAAACAATGAAATGCACTATCCTCATTATAGTTCTCGCTTACGGGTTAGTATATGCTGAACTGCATGCTGGCCTATTTGATTTGAATCTGAGTGGCTCTGATACTTTAAACTCAACAACGCTGTAAAAAAGTTAGTGAATGCTTACTCTATAAAAATCTTCCCCTCCTTGTAGATCAATCATAACATTCTGATCACTGACAATGACAATAGAGAGAGCTCTAATTTTGTGCCCCTTCATGTCATTCTCCATGAACTGTTTGATATCTCCATGTCATGGAGTTCCATCAGGGGTCTGTTTGGTTGTCGTAATTGGCCGTAATTCGTAAGTTGTAATTGGTAAAGTCTTTTACATTTGTAAATGAGTTACATGCATGTAAGCTTTATGATGTTTGGTTGGTAATATAAAGTTGTAAGTGGAAAAGTGTATTGTGCTTTACGGTGTTTGGTTGTCGTAATGTATAAATCGTAAGTCAAAAAGTTGATCACAAAATTAACTATTTGGTGATTTAAAAATTTTAATATTGCAAATAAATATTAAAAATGCTAAATATTAAAAATTTTAATATTAACATAAAAAAATAATACAAATTTGCATGACCACAAAATTAACTGTAACTGGACTGTAAGTCAGTGGTAATTGGGTTGCAAGTGAGGGGCAATTGGGTTGTGTAAGTCTTTTACGAATTACGGTCCAAACAAACGCCGTTGTTGTAACTGGGTTCAGGGGTGGCCAACGGGACGAATCGGGTTGATTCGTCCCGTCTGGCCAACGAATCCATGACGAGACGGGCTGGACCCGTCTCGTCACGAATCTAAACGAGACGAATCAAGAAGGGGTAACGAATCGGGTCTCTGACCCGATTCGTTACCCGGATTCGCCGAGACGGGTTAGACCCGTCTCGCCTTTTATTATTATTTTATTTTTAAAATTTCAAAATTTTCATGATAGGTAATTTTTTAAGTTTTTGAGGGTTTAAAAAAAATAAAAACATAAAATAGGGGTCCGAAACTAATTTTCCCCTCACATATATAATAATATAGGACTTAAAAAAAAAAAAAAAAAAAGAAGAGGGGTCGGGGAAAATTTTCCCCGACCCGATTCGTCCCGTGATTCGTCACGGGACGAATCTGACCGTCCCGTTTAAACGGGACGGGTCAACTCGGGTTGACCCGCCCCTAAACGGGGCGGTCCGGGTTGACCCGCAACCCGCCCTGTGCGACTCAAACGGGTCGCACAGGGCGGGGCGGGGCGGGTCGAAACGGGTCGACCCGCCCCGCTGGCCATCCCTGACTGGGTTGTAAGTGATTTACGAATTACAGACTTTTTACGCGAAACAAACGGCCCACAGATGAAGGGATTCCATCAAAGTCGCTGCTAGCAGCTGGAATGTTAGTCAAAATAGGTTTGCTTCTGCGTCCAGGACCTGGACCTAGGTGAAAGAACAAAAAGGCTAGCAGTAGCTTTCATCTAATTCCTTCTACAATTTTCTTTGTCCACATAAGAGAGAATTAAATGGTGTCATATAGAGACATTGGAAATCTAAATGTCCTCTTAAACTTCTGTAGTGATAATTTATTTAGCTAGTCCTTTATTATCAAAACCCTGATCTCTCTTTGGGAAGTTTGGCAAGCTTTCACATCTTTGCAAGTGATGTAAATTGTGTTGTTCTAGAGACCACCTACATGCAAATTGCAACAAATTAAAGGTAAGATGGGACACAAATCTAGTTACAAAAGCTAAGGCTTGAATAGACAAATAATTAAAGAGTTGTGTGAATGGAGTACAACTATTGAGGATAGAGACTCCTAATCACAAGTTTATTAATTCTTTATTGTAAAATTTTTGTTGACATTTTATTTCTCCCTGTATTTAAGTGGGGAGTTCCTTGTTCCCCTGATGTGATGCATTTGGAACATTATTGACCCTTTCTTCAAATGATACTTCTGTTAAACTAATGATATTGACCCTTTCATTAAAATTATTGACTTCAAGACTTAATTACAATCATTAGATAAGAAATTAAATGACCTTATTTACTATTAGCACATCCAAGAAATACACAGAGTATAGAGAAAGATATTTTTAATGACAAGGGAGTTATCCATTTGTTTCATGCCTAAAGTTAAGGAGAAGGAAAGATGAGACAAAGGGAGAGAGTAGAAGCAATGAGACAAACACTCAAGGAGAAAGAAGAGGATGTGGGGAGGAAATGCTTTGAGAAATCAAACAATTATACCCAAATTCCTTTCAGATGCATACATCAATCTACCAAAGTGGTGGGCTCTCTAACAGGAGACAATATGAGAATATTTCATTTGGCAATATCCAGCTTGTATCAAAGCTCGCCCAACATTAACCACTAAGCCCCTTTCATCTGCGCCCCCCTCCCTTTCTTGCCCTCCATTTGCATCAAATAGAACCCTACTCCTAGCAAACATGGCTAATAGGCAATACAAATGCATTTGTACTTGCTGTAGGGTGCATAATTGAACTGCATGGATTGGACATAATCAATCATTAGTAACTAGTATAATAACCAAGATTATGATTAGTAAGTAATATAATAACCATTGTTGTAATGTTATTTATATAGTTATATATGTGTTGGTAGAAAATCACTAATACAAAATTGGGCTTTCACGTCGAATGTTGACGTTGGTTTAAGTAACACAACGACATGAAATAGAGGCGGTGGCATTTTTATAATATGTTAAAAAAACTTATAATATCGGTTCTCCAAAGAACTGATGTAGAAACTTAAAAAATAGAAACGGTGGTATTTTGTAATATGTTGAAAAACTTACAATGTCGGTTAGAACTGACGTAGAAACTCAAAACAAAGAACCGATGTCGGTTCTCCAAAAGTCTTTTTTTTAATAAAAAAGACTTAGACGTTGGTTCTGAAATGAACCGAGCGTAATTTCTCCAAAATTAGCACCTCGGTTCAAAATGAACCAATGTCATTTCGCCAAAATTCGTTTCCCTCTCAAACCCAAAAAAATCAAATTCTCACGACCACCTCTCTGCCTCTCAAATTCCCCCTCAGATCTCAAAGCCCAGCACCTCTTCGAGCTCGCCTCCAACCTATAACAGGAGCTATGTTCCCTGGCGCCGAAGTCGCACGAGCTACAGCGGCAACAACATCAGGCTACAGCGGGAGCTTAGTTCCCAGCAGAGCAAGCTCCGCCTCGAACAAAGCAACAGCAAGCTCCGACTGGAGGGCGACTGGAGCTCGGTGGCGGTGGTTGGGATTTGGGAGTTCTGTGGCAGTGGAGGGCGAGTGGAGCTCGTGCTGGTGGAGCTACGGTGGCGTTCGGGTACTTTGGGAGCGGTGGTGGTGGCGGTGGAGCTCGAGATGCTCGGTGGCTCATAGCTCGGTTGTGGCAGTAGGGCTCGTGGTAATGGAGCGGGGGTTGAGCTCGTGGGAGCATCGGAGCTCGTGGTTGGATTTTCAACGCGGATGAAAAAAGATGTAAAAAACACAGATCAAACACAGACACAAGAAATTACGTGAAAAATCTAAATCGGAAAAAATCACAGAGTCGCACATAAATCCACTATTATCAGAGAGATTATAGGGGAGAAGAAGAGAATCCTCACAGTCACTCTGTATAATGATACTCACAATAGATTAATGCTTCATCACGCTTAACCCAAATTACGATGCATCCCCTTATATAGAATAAATTAAGGTTACAAGTCGTGAGATCCCTAAATTACCCTTGACGTGTTGCCCAAGTTTTACTGGCAAAGAAGCTTCCGAACTGGACCATTTCCAGGCTGGATTAGGCCATTTCCAGGATTGAATTGTTTCCAAGCTGGACTGGCTGCTTCCAGGCTAGACCGCTTCCACTTCGCACCTCCGAGGAGTAACTCTACTCTCTACCTTTGGAGCGTTCCTCCGACTAGGTGCTACGTAGTGATCTTCTCTCTAGAAACTTTATCACTTGTCGCTCCAGAGACTTGTCGCTTTGGAGGCTATCGCGCTTTGTCCTTACCATTAATCTGAAACTTCGAACTCGCCCAACGTTATGACGCGAAAGGCTCTGCCATCGCTCCGGGATCATCGTGTTGACTATGTAAGGTAACAATCTGTCAAGATAATAATCTGGCTCCCCACAACTTAACAATCTCTCACTTGGATACTGATTATATTATCGCAGCAGCAGCGCTCTTTCTCTTGTACTCTGACTCTCAATTCAGTGGCATTTGTTACGACTCAGCTATAGATCTTCACCTTAGAAGACCCACGGAGGTTGAGCAGGTCTTCAGCTTCTCCGTCATGACTACCTTGGTCAGCATGTCTGCGGGATTCTGACTCGTGTGTATCTTCACTAGTGATAACACACCGTCCTTCAAAAGAATGTGAAAGTGGTACCACACGTCAGGTGTGGCTGGTCGACCACCCAGTCGATTAGTATGCACGACATGCACAGACATGGCCCGATCGACCGCCCAGTCGACCGTGGTAAAGGAACGGTGGACCAAGCGGTCAACTGACTGACATGAGCCAGCTCTCCATTGGTCCCGGTAGCCCGGGACGGTCGACCGAGGACAAGGGTCAGTTAACCGGCCGGTAGATCGACATACGCATTTTGTTCTCCTTTCTAGATTCGGACTCCTTTTCTGCTTTGGGGTCGAATCAATCAGGGTTCCTAAATACCTGGAACTCTGTGACTACAAATATGGGCTAGAGCCCTCATGTATTGTATCCTGAAAATCCCTGAAAGTATCCCTTTGGTATTTGCTTGTATTAATTGTTGAATCAATAAAATCTCTCTCTCCCCCTTGCCCCGAGGATGTAGGCAAATTGTCGAACCTCATTAAATATTGTGTTGGCTTGATTTCTCTATTGTTTCTCTATTTTGTTGTGTGGGTACATCTCCGGCTGCATCTATCTCTCATTGGTGGATTCCTCGTCGGTTGTTGCCCCGCGTGCAACAAGTGGTATCTGAGCATCCCAGGATCGTCGTGGGATCGTGTGTCGATTCCAAGAGTATTAGTTGATGTTTAGCGGAGATCGTGCGTCGATCTCGAAGCAGCGTTGGGACTGTTTGTGGGATCATGTGTTGATCTCAAAACAATGTTTGGATTGCTCGAGAAATCAATTCGGAGGAGTATATCATGTCAGAAACTCTTCGAGGGTTCCGCGTTGAGGTAAAATTCATATCTTTATCTAGTTTATTTTATCTAACTCCGTTTTCTTTCTTGCTTTGAGGAATCAGTTGAGAATATGGCTAGAGATAGTACATCTACGGTGAAATCCGTGAATCCACATCCATTGAGGATTTATGTGTTGAAGTTTGATGGATCGGTATGCGGAGATGTAAGGTGATAGATGCACTGACGGCATCAAATCTCAAAGACACTACGGTTGGAGAAGAAGCGCGATTCAACTACTCAAGAAGATTGGGAGAAGATGAACCAGACAGCGTGTGGCTTGATCAGGTCTTGTTTGATATAGGACATTAAGTATCATGATTGCAAGAAACATCTGCGAGGCAGCTGTGGGAGATCCTGAAGAAAAGTATCTGACGAAAAGCGTCGAATCGCTGTTGCAGTTGAAGAGAAAGCTTTACCCGGCCGCTCTGGCGACACAGAGACGTCAGGTCTCCCTTCCTGCTCTAGTCAATCAGAAAGACGCCGGGACCCAGGAATCAATAAGAAAACATAGTTTCAAGTGCTCGCGTCAGCTTAGGTCAAGCCAGCAGGCGAAGATTGAATGGATGTTTTCAGATGAAGAGTGGATACTCCATTAATGAACACCATGAATAGCTATATAAAACTTCTTACACACCTAGTTAATGTGGATGTAGAGATCGATGAAGAGGATAAGGCGGTAATTCTATTGAATTCTCTTCTTGAAGAAGAGTATGAGACCTTTACTCTTACATTGATTAATGAAAGAAAATCGCTTAACTACAATGAGGTGTCTGCTGCTCTTATGAATTATGAAGTAAGGAGGAAAGACAGACTGTCTTATTCAGGGAGCAATAGCAAAGACATTAGCGGTAAGAGATAGGAGTTCCAATCGGAAGGGAAGAGGTGATCAGGGAAGATCAAAGTCCAACATGTTTTATAGATCTAAAGAGGAACCAGTGAGCCTTATGCAAGAAGCTAGGGTACTGGAAGGTTGATTGTCCGAAGGCCAAATGTAAGAAGAAGGAGTCGATGACCGAGGCAAATCTCACACAGGTAGTCAGTACTCATGCCAGTACTTCACAGACGGATGGATCGGACTCAGACTCATTGGTATTTTCTTTCTCTGTTACTACTCCTACTATTGGTTTCTCAGATAATTCTGAGTGGATCTTAGATACAGGAGCTACCTATCATGTGTGCCCTAACAGGGACTGATTTTCTAGCTTTAAGAAGCTAGATTAATGTTTTACTGTCATGGGTAATGATCATCCATGTAACATAGAAGGGATGGGTACAGTTCGTATCAAGATGGATGATGGGATAGTAAGAGAATTGAAGGAAGTGAGTACCTCAACTCAAAAAGAATCTTATCTCAGTTGGTACTTTAGAAACGTTGGGTCTTGTGGTATCTATACGAGAAGGTGTTCTCAAGATGACCAAAGGCTCAATTGTGGTTATGAAAGGCGTCCACCGGAATAACCTCCACTACTTAAAGGGTATTACAGTTATAGGTCAGGTGAAAACTTCTAGTTCTTCAGATGATGGTTGAAATCAGGTCTGGTAGATGAGGGTCGGACACGGAGGTGAAAAGCCTTTGCAAGCTCCAGCAAAGAAGGGATCATTGGAAGATGCATCTACCTGCAAGTTGGAATTCAGTGAACATGACATTCTGGACAAGAAGAAGGTGAAATTCAGTACCATAACTCACCACTCTGAAGGTTTTCTTGATTGTATTCATGTAAGTATTTGAGAACCTGCTAAGACTGCATCGCTTGGAGGTCATAGGTACTTTGTCTCTTTTATTGAAAATTTATCTAGGCATTATTGGATATATCCCATGAGACAAAGGTGTGAAGCCCTAGATATATTGGTGAAGTGGAAGGATATGATGGAGAAGACTGGCAAGAAGATCAAGGAGCTACAAATGGTAATGTTAAAAGATACAAGAATTAATCCCTACGATTTGGCCAGAACAATAATATTGGTACTCACTTCACAGATGAAATACATGGATTGGTTAAGGAGATAAACCGTTCCTTGCTAGAGCAGACTCAGTGTTTGTTATCTAATGCATGATTTTGGGCTGAGGCGATTATGTATACTAGCCATCTCATAAATGGATTGTCATCGACTGCGATAGGAGGTAAAACTCCATTAGAAGTGTGGTCTGAGAAAGCTACTCAAGATCATAGTTTACTGCGGGAATTTGAAAGTCCGGCCTACTTTAGTGCCAAAGATGGCATGATGAATCTCGAGCAAAAAAGTTTATATTTTTGGGTGTCTAAAGAAATATGAAAGGTTACAGGTTATGGGACCCCAAAAATAAAAAGATCGTGTTGAGTCAGCATATTACATTTGATGAGACTTCAGTGTTGAAGTCTACCGTCTTTCAACAAGTGGAGAGGACGAAGACAAAGGAAGTATCGCAGCGGGTGAAGGTTGATGCTACTCCACCATCTCCAGTTAGTTCGATATCAGTGAGGACTTCACCAGATGTGACACGGATGAAATCATGTAGCCAGTTTAGATGCTGAACAGGTTGGCGACATTGATGAGAATATCGAATTATTTGCAGCTATTGGAATCAAGATAAAACCACGAAAATGGGCGAAGAAGTATGAATCTCAAGTTTGTGACCGTGATAAGCTCAAGTTGAAGGCCATTGTTCTCCATGACGGTAGTGAGGAGGTTCATATGACTCAGCCAGGTCGATTCACTGCTGAAGATTTAGTCACAGGTTCTTGAACTTGATGGAGCTCATTTAAATGAATTACGGTTGGCTTAATCCCTTAGGCAAGGTACATAGGTAGCCGTAAAGGCGTAGCTATTTGGTGATGCAACCCGTATGAAACTATTTGGGTTCTCGAGAAGCTGATTGGACTTCACGTAGAAGTGAAGAGTTGGACTTCACATAGAGGTGAAGCATTGAGATCTCGATGAACAGTTGAATTTCTATTGAGGAGATGGTTAAGCTTGCATAAAGGGGGTGTGCATCCAGTTTGTTGAAGCCGATGATGGTGCTGGTGTGCTCTACTCAAACTTAGTTGGATCATCTCGAAGACATATGGACTGGAGAAAGCCAGTCGGTTGGAGAGTCAGTATTGGCTCATGATGGGTTCTTCTTGAGGTCATTTGGAATAGAGTTCTATGAAGTTGCTGAGCGGGAGACACGTTCGTTGATTGGCTCGTACAGTATTTCTCTTCAGGTGAAGTGATGGGAACGCATGTATGATGTATTCCCGTTGGATAGGTGAGCTGAAGTTGGAAGCTTACAATTGATATTGGAGTTTGGTGAAAGTTACAGGTGGCAACGACAAACTCAATTTAGATCTGGTGAGATCAGTAGAAATCAATTGTACGTGTGCTGGCGATTCGTTTGAAGGAATAAGTTTCGTCTGTTAGCCAAGTCGAGATTGTGTGTTGATTTCACCGAGATCGTGTGCCACTTTCGTTTGGAGCGTTTAAGCTGAGACCGTGTGTCGATTTCGCCGAGATCGTGTGTCGATTTCGCCAGGTGCTCATTGGAGTTCGGCTCAGATTTAGAAAATCTTAACCGAGATAGAGAATTGTAGGGAGAGAGGAGATAAAAGAGATAGAGGAGATAGCGCAAAGATCGAAAGTCAAAGGGAGCAAGAATGGTGCTTGCAGCAGGCTAAAATAGAACCCGATCGACCGCTCGGTCGACCGCCCAGTCGACCGGTGTGCACGACGTGCACAGACATGGCCCGGTTGACCACCCGGTCGACTGTAGCAAAGGAATGGTCGACCGAGCGATCGACCGACTGACATGAACCAGCTCTTGGTTGGTCCCGGTCAACCGGGCCGGTCGATCGAGGGGAAGGGTCGGTCAACCGACAGGCGCGTTTTGCTCTCCTTTCTGGATTCAGACTCCTTTTCTGTTTTGGGGTCAAGTCCAGTCAGAGTTTCCTAAATCCCTGAGACCCTGTGGCTATAAATATGGGATAGATCCCTCATGTATTGTATTCTGGAAATCCCTGAAAATATCCTCTGGTATTTGCTTGAATTGATTGTTAAATTAATAAAATCTCTCTCCCTTACCCCGAGGACGTAGGCAGATTGTCGAATCTCGTTAAATATTGTGTTGGTTTGCTTTCTCTATTATTTCTCTGTTTTGTTGTGTGGGTACATCTCCGGCTGCATCTATCTCTCATTGGTGGATTCCTCATCGGTTGTTACCTCGCGCGCAACAGTTACATCAGAGAAAGAGATATCATGGGATCTTACAAAATATTCAAGGGTTTGTGGTGTTGTTCTTCCAGCGATAATCCTTCGATGCTCAAATCAATATTAAGTTTTAAAGAAGAAAGAAATATAATTGAGACTTAATAGTGAAGTTAATCAGAAAAAGTTACCTCTTGTGAAGTTTTGAATCCCAATAGTGTAAAAGATACTTGGAAGAGAATTGGATAGATCCCCGACTTCTAAAATCTACCGCAGGATGTGCATGAATCGATTTGTAATCATGACTTGTAAGTCCTCTCTTTAGGTTTTTGGAATGAGCCGAAAACCATATAATATAGGGGTATGTTCGTTTCACCGTAAAAAGCCCGTAAGTCACAAGTGGTAATTGTGACTTGCGATTTACGGTATTTGTTTGGACCGTAAGTCGTAAAATGTACTTACATCTCACTTACAATTCACTTGCAAAACAAATATTATATAAGAAAGATATGACCGGGATAAGTCGTGAGTATCAGTTTGTTCAGACTTCAAATATTTTAGATTTAATATGTATTTTTACATGCAGATCGGATCAGGTCATCGAGTTTTCCTTGAACTGTTTAGAGGCTTGAGTAAGGGGCCGTTTGTTTCGCGTAAAACTCCGTAATTCGTAAATGACTTACTACCCAGTTACAATTACGACGTTTGTTTGGACCGTAATTCGTAAAAGACTTATGTAACTCAACTAACACTCACTTACAACCCAGTTATCACTCACTTACAGCCCAGTTACAGTTAATTTTATGGTCATACAAATTTGTATTATTTTTTTATATTAATATTAAAATTTTTTAATATTTAACTTTTTTAATATTTATTTGCAATATTAAAACTTTTAAAATCACTAAATAATTAATTTTGTGGTCAACTTTTTCACTTACGACTTATACATTACGACAACCAAACACCGTAAAGTACAATACACTTTCCCACTTTACAATTTTATATTACCAATCAAACACCGTAAAATTTACATACATGTAACTCATTTACAATTGTAAAAGACTTTACCAATTACAACTACGAATTACGGCCAGTTACGACAACCAAACAGACCCTAAAATGGAAAAAAAGTCGTCACCGGTTAAGCAAATGGAGACATATAACGCGATAAGCACATCTTTATTTTAAAAATTTAAAAATGTTTTTAATTAACATATTTTCATGCTAGCCAACTAAGGTCTAGCTCTAGGTAATAAAGTTGCATAAAGTTCATGTACAACTATTAATATTTAAATCGTTAACAGATTCCTATTAGTGATTTACTATATAGACAAATGTAAGTCTCAAATAGAATACTATGGGTCGTCGTCATCTTAGTCGGCATAAAAATCTTTGTTGAACAGCAACACAATATAGTATTTGTTCTCTTGTATTTGTTCAATATAGTAAGTAACTAAATAATATATATCAAAAAAAAATAATTCCTTTTATTTCCTCTTTTATTTAAGACGGTTGGTTTACATGCATCAAGTCGTTGTCATGCTAGTATCAATCAGCTTACAGTTATGCTTCCACAATGGAAGCTTGTTTGTTGACGTGGCAATTCATGCGGATTTTTAATTATTTCTAAGTCATCTGATTTCTTAATTTCATGCTGTTTAGCCAACATCATTTCCATGATTTTAACTACAAGAAATATATTTTTACTATAACCAATTAATATTCGTGTATCCAATCTGGACCAATCATATGTATCGGTGATATATATATATATATATATATATATATATATATATATATATATATATATATAGAGAGAGAGAGAGAGAGAGACTTGTATCCTTTCAAAGGATTTGATCCCGGATCCTTCCCACTCAAATTCAACCCTCCAACATTCGAATACAAGATCCACTCCGTTGAAGTTGATCTATACTATTTCAAGTATCTATAAACCAAAAATCAAGTGTTTTAAATACTTTTTGCCCATCCATCAAGCGACGCAAAATGGACGGCCGAAAGTAGTGAGTTGGTTAGATCTATGTCTTTAGACATACAAATTCTCGATCCGGCCATTTCATTATGATCTAAACATTTAAAAACCCCTATAAACTAATTTTTGTTAGATTTCAAATGTTCGACACCGTTAAACTAACCAACTCACTATTTAGGCCGTCCGTTTTTCCCCTACTTGATGGATGGGCAAAAAGTATTTAAAACACTTGATTTTTGGTTTATAGATACTTGAAATAGTATAGATCAACTTCAACGGAGTGGATCTTGTATTCGAATGTTGGAGGGTTGAATTTGAGTGGGAAGGATCCGGGATCAAATCCTTTTGAAAGGATACAAGTCTATCTCTATATATATATATATATATATATATATATATATATATATATATATATATATATATATGAACGGCACAATGTTGATCTTGTTATTCGTCGAAATTTTCAGTTGTTCTGGATTTTATTATATCAAAAATATCTTGATAGCAAACTGATACTGAGATTTCAAATTGTGCTTCATATGGGCCTTGTTTGGTTGGAAGAGTGAGAAGAGTAGAGTTAGGGGTTTTAAAAGATTAGAGTTGGGATGAGTTGGAGTTTAGAGTTATTAATTCTTATACAGATTTAAGTTAGTGTATGACTTAAGCACTTACACTTAAAAAGTAGAGAGCAAAGTGTAAATTTTTTTTCAAACATTTCAAGTTTATTCTTGATAAGACCTGTCATAATTATTCTCTAACTCTTGCAAAATTTGAATTTTCAGAAGAGAATGTAAGAGTTAGAAGTCTAACTTTTGCTAACTCTTGTTATAAAACAAAGCCGTAATGGAATGATCTCAAGCGACAATATATTAAGAATATCTAATTATCATTCCATGCTATTTTTAACAGAGAATAATTATGATCATTTCACCAAATGGAAGCTAGATAGGTGCCGAAATTGTCTCAAAGACATGCGGATGACTGAAAATAACAAATTATTTTTTGGGGATTTCGCTACAGCTTCTTATGTCAAATTGTATTTAGAAAAAAAAACTCACCTTCATAATTTTATTTGCTTTATCCACCTTCTTTTTTAAACCAATTACGTGTGTCATGTGTCAAGCGCAGAAACGCTCCTCAACGATTAAAAAAATGCAAATGCCCTGTAGTAATCGCTTCGAAAAAAATGAACCGCTTTAAAAATCCGGACAGATGGTATACAGAGAACTGTAATCATGATCGTTGTTCTCATAAAAATGTTATATTTCTGAGGGATGGGACTATGATCGCAGTTCTCACAAAAATTTTCTATTTCTGTGGAGCGATTTTGATCGCAGTGCACTTTATTAGTATATGTTTCTGAGTCTTTATAAAACAACGACCATGATTGCAGTCTTCTTTATTATAACTGCGATAATGAACACAGTTCTCACAAATATGACATGTTTTTGAGTTTTTATGGGACTGGGACCATGATCGCTGTCATCACAAAAATGCTCTGTTTTTTACTCTTTATTAGGACTGAGGTTATGATCGCAGTCCTCACAAATACACAATTTTCAGTCTATTTTGGGCCTGCGACTCGCGGTTCTTACAAAATGACCTAATTTTCAATTAATAAAAAGACTGCCAATCGTACTCATAATCTTCTAATAAATGACTGATCATAGTCGCAGTCCTCACATAGGACTACGATCTTGAGTCATAGTCCTCATATCAGCATCGTCATCATCAGCAAATCTCCTTTCACTGTATCAAATAATCACCAATGCTTTTCAGATCTAAATACCATATCGATCACAAATATAAATAAAACTCATCACGAATACGAACAACCAACGTCTGTAAAAGGTCGATCCTAAAAAATTTAGTCCGGGGGCTTCCCACCCCCCTCTCAATCCCCACGGTGATTTAACCGTGCAAATCAACTCACGAATTATTCTGTGTCGAGATCAGGGTTGAGAGGAGAGCAATATCAGGGGGCGATGAGAAGGGTAAAAGAAGATTGAAAATATATAAAGAAGTGTAGTTTAGAGGAATCATTTTATGCTGACATGAAGGAGGTTGTATCGAATAAAATTATGAAGCTGAGTTCTTTTTTCAAATTATGAAGTAAAGTAGACGATTGTAACGAAAATTTTCTTATCTTTTTAATCTATTCAGCAATCAATGAGAACAAAATAATGCAAGGACTACGTGTGAACAAATGACAAATTGGAACATCTTGAGCAACCGGCATTTAGAAGTGGAGCTGGCCCATCATCTGTACAGTCGCGATCAAACATAGAGCCAGCGAAGTGAACGAAGTTGGCACCATTCTCACACCCCCAACATCTCAATTCTCAAAGACCATCCCAATACAAACTTACACAGCATCCAAACACCAAGACTAATTCTAATTTAATATTTTTCCTTTGGACTAATCTTGAACTAAGACCCACCCCCATGCCAACATCGAAACGGGGACAAGTGGTCGCTTTTGTAATTCTAACTTACTCCTGCCACGTGGCAAGTGCTCCCTCTTGTCTTGAGCTGACACGTCGTCGCCGTATGGGGACAAAGCCACACGATCTCTGGTAAAGACGACGGAGACCGTCGACGGTTCTTTTCATATCCAACCCCTTGTAATTAAATTTTTTGTATATCTTTTCTGCAGAAAAAAATTTACATTGTTTCAGCTTGAAGCATTGTTCTCTGTAGTGAAGATTAAAAAAGATCAACTGCAAGATACGTGCAGGTTTCCCTTCAAGTGGTCCTCGAATGAAACACAATCATATGCCTTCAATTTCATTACACCTCTTTGTTCAATTTCTTAAGCTACTTCATTTGATTTGGAGCATGTTTGTTTCTCGTAATTCGCTCGTAAGTGATGAAATGCAACAACAAAAATATAATCAAAAAATAATATATTAGCAATGCGACCATGGTCGCAGTCATAGTATAACAAAACTTCCATTCTTATATCACGAGTGCGTCCCTAACCGCAGACTTTTTTGCAGTGTGACCATGGTTGCAGTCTTAATATAACATAACATCCAATCTTATATAACGACTGCGACCCTAGTCGCATTCCTTAATAGCATAAAAATAATAGACGAAATAAGCTATCGTTAAGCGTTGCGATCATAGTTGCAGTCCTTATTCGCATGTCATATGTGACAGAATTTTGGTCGTTTATAAAATGCAACAAAAGTCGCAGTCCTAGCAACGATCAGACTTAATAAAGTAGATTAGTCATGCAACTGTAAGAGGAGACCGCGTATATCACATCTTATAAAGTACTATATTAATTACTCCGACCTAATTGAAATAATTACTATCCTATCTACCGTGATACAGCAACAGTCTCGAAAAAAAAGAGGTGCACTAAAATTAATCTCCATAGAAAAAAGATGTGTACCATATGAAAACTAAATATATAGGAAAAATATTCTATAAAAAGCTAATTTATAGTTCACATAATAGACCTTTGGGAAAAAATGGAACTCTTTGGATTCTCCCATCATAAATGTTTCAATTAAATATTTAATTTATTTTTATCACTTCTTCAAATACTCAACTGTCACCTATAACACTTATTATTACTATTCACGTAGTTATACAGTATTAGCCTTTACATTGTTCTTGTAACTAATATATTATAAATATCTCATATCTAAAAAAGATTTTTGTGCCCTTCTTTTTCAATTTGATTTTCAACATTCCTGAAACAATTTATCTTGAATCATGTCTTCCCTATCTTCTTCCGAACACTCAGATTTTAACTTCAATCATTCTCCCATCGGTCCTCTTTCTTCGGGGGATTCTAGTGAACTTGATAGCGGTTTGAACTTCACTCCTTTTGACTATCTCACTACATCAAATAATGTTTTATCTGATCCTCCCCTTCATGAGGATGATGAAGTTTTCATAGGGCCTAGTAAAGATGAACTTATTCCTCTGTCACTTTACAAAGACATGCTTGATGAAAGCTTGTCCTCTGATCCTAAAGGCATGCTTTCTTTGAGCATATCCTCTGAAGGTTCTTCTCGACACGGATCGAAAAAAGAGCTTGATACAGATGATCCATTCTGAGAGTTTATCAACAAGCCAAAGTATCCTTAAAAAGTGAAAGAAAATGAAGAGGATAGCAAGTCAGTCGACGAGGGAGAAGATGAGGAAAGAAATAATGAATAGAAAAACGAGGATAATGAAGACGATGAATCTACTTATGATGGTGATGACGACTAGGATTTTTTAATCTTCTAATATTCACCTTATTTTTGTCTTCTTTTAAGTGCTTTTAATGCTCTTTTTTTTGTAAGGTCTCTTTCTGACCATATTATGATATAAATAAAATTTACTTTTGTCTGAAAATAATCTTCTATATTTTTAAAACACATGTAAAGTATGTTTCTTTAATGCATCGCAGTAATCACAGGACTTCTAAGTGGTTTTATAAATACTGCTACCATGATCGCAGACCAATATATTGCACGAAAATATTGTTATCATCCGATAAGAAAATATAATGATTTACTATAGAAAACTGTAAGTCTTTTATTAAAAAGTTAACTATGGTCGCACTCTGTGATTATAAATAAAAAGTTATTAGTTTTGCATCTCAACTGCACCATGATCGCAGTACTTAGATAATAATTACTCTCAACTAAAAAATTGTGATTATGGTCGCAGTCCATAATTAATTATATTGATATACGAAACTGCGACCATGGTCAAGTCCTAACAAAAAGAGTTTGATTATTGTACATTCAATCAAGTTAAGAACTGCGACCATAGTTGTAGTTCAAAGTTAACTATATGAACAGATAATATTGAGATCATAATCGCAATTCACTCAAATCATTATATTTCACTGTATATTACAATTAAAAAACTGTGATTACGAACGCAGTATATAACACAAATACAAAGTTTTTCATGCGTGAAAAAGAGACAACAGCCACATTGAAATCATAAGTAAATTGTGACTATAATCACAGTCCTTATTTACCATTTTTACATTTAACCAAGCAAAAAACTCATCCACGACATACTATCGTTAACCTAACAAAAACTAATCCACAAATAACTTCACGAGGAGGCCTCCATGACTTGTTTATAAAAAATACACCTAGAGGGGGTTGAATAGGTGTATTAGCTAATCTAATGACAAATGATGCGGAATTAAAAAACTCAATTGCAACACACTGTGTAACCAAAGAGTGTAGCTGAATTTTCCGTGAAGGGCTCTGGACTATCTCCTCGAGATTCCTCTAGATTAAAAGTTGAGGTGCTATATGAAGCTCTCTTGGTTCAACATAAGTATGACACACACAAAGTATATCTAGCAAATGAATATGTGTAATATAAAGTAATGCAAGATATAAGAAAGATAGAGCTTAGAGATAGTGGATTAAATGTGAACACCAAGATATGTTTCGAGATTCGAGCCGCTGCTCTACATCCCCGCCTTCACACAGAAGGATTTTCACTATATGTCCACACATGACCTTCCACCAAGGGACCTCCATCGAGAAATTATAATTCTACTCTTGGAGTACACTACTCCACTCTCAAATACAATCACCTCTATATAAGAAGGACAAGGCACAAAGCCAAACCACAAATACCTCTACATAAGAGGGATAGGCACAAAGTCAAAACTCAATCACCTCTACACAAGAGGGATAGGCACAAAGCTAAATCACAACCACAATTACATCTACACAAGAGGGATGAACACAAACCAAAGTAAAAAAGAGATTATAATCTTGGTGATCATAATAGACTACAAACAACACTTGGTGATCACAAAAGACCACAAACAATTTTTCTCACAAAAACAAGATCTTATAGATAGGATTAGAGATGATAGCTCACGTGTGAAAAAATAAAGTGTTTAGAAAGAAAAATAGCAAAGAACAATACTTGAGAAAAATACCAAATAGATTTATAAAGAAAGCTCAAAACCAATTTCCCAAAGACTCTCATTTCTTTGATTTTTCCAACACTTCAAAAATAATAAAAGATAATATTTTGGCTCAAAAACTCTTTTAAAACTTGCTGCAAAACATTTTTAAGATGGAAAGAGAAGCTCTCAAAAAATCTTATACAAAATAGCACCCAAAATCCTTTATATAGAGCTAGGAGAAAACTAGCCGTTGGCAGCAGAAAACCAAATTGACCTTCCGGTCGACCGGCCCAACGGCCATATTTCTGACCGTTGGCGCTCCGGTCGATCGGGCACAGCCTGTCGGTCGATCGCCCGGTTGACCGGCAGTACCCGAGAGTGGGGTACTTTCAGTCGGTCGACCGACCTTCTTGGCTGGCCTTGTGTACGTATCTTGTGCACATCGGTCGAACGACGGGTCGACCGCCAGTTGTCTCTCACTGAAATTATGGTCATTAAAACTTAGTCATTTTAACTTCTATAAAATCTCATAAATTCTCATAAATTTCATAGAAATCTGTTCCTTATTAATATTTGAAGAGCAAATATGTGTGACAAAAAATCAACGCATATTACAAACTATTTGAACTATTTTTGTGATATAAAATATTTGGCCTTAAACAAAAACCGTATTTTTCAAAACTTGAATTTTGAAAAGAAAAACGTTTTCTCCAAAACTTGTATAAATACAAAAACAAGATATTGAAACATATTTGAAGCATATTGTGTATGGATAGAATCCAATACACATGTACATGATATATCTATATTTTTGACATGAAAAAATAGGTTTTGTTAATTACAAAACTCTAAACACATGAATAGGATCATCAAAATAAGTATTTCCAAATATATGAAGCACAGATGTGTATAGATGAAATCCAATATACATTAAACCATGTAAACTTGTTTTGATTCTATCTTTTCATGAAAACAATATATATGTATATTCGAAATTCAAAACCGGTTAAATGAAAACCAAACATATTGAAAATGTGTGTGGTGTGTGAACTTGAGCATATCAACATTATCTATCTTTACACAATATCTAAACACAACTAAACTAAACACAAACCGAAGTCTTCTTATAGAATTTCTTCTCCAAGCTGACTCGATCCAAACACGATCCAATGAGCTTGACTCCAATCGAGTACTTGATGCGATCTTGACGCGCGAGCTCTTAAATGTACATGTGTTAGCTCCAAAACTCCTTTGTTGAAGCTAAGCATCTTCTAAGATCTTGATTAATAACTGAAACTATATAAACACAAGATCATTAGTACTATAACTACATGAGTTGATCATCATCAAAGCTACAGTGATGGGCCTTTGAGCTAACAATTTCTCTCCTTTTTATGGTGACAAAACTCATGGAGTCATATATGCATGGATTAAAGATATGCTTCACAAAAGCTCCCCCTTAACTCAGCATAGCAATAAACAAATAGATTATTCAATGAAATGCATAAACTAAACAACACATATATGCATAAATACTAATATTAAGCATGCATATATAAACTCTCTAAATTCTTCTCCCCCTTTTTTGTCAATTCATCACAAAGGATGAGGACAATCAAACAATAAAGATGTATATGCGATATACATTCATGAAGAGGAGAGACGTAAAATTATCTCCTCCTACATATATGCATTACATGGAGAAGGGATGACTAGGCCCTAGCCTACATAAAGTATATACAATGTATAAATAGAGATGTTAAGCTCCCCCTACACACGTATACCACATAAAGAAGAGAGGTCAAGCTCTTCAATGTGAGATACACTCAATATGAATCAATATATAGAGGATATGTTAAGCTCCACTTACATATAGGCAAAACATATCAACAAATTTTGAAACCATATCAGTGAAATCAAATTGTAGTTGACAAAAATAAAAGTTGTACCACTTAAAAAAAATATTTTAAGATACCAATAGTAGATTTTGATACAAATTGAAGGTGAAACATGAAATATATTTTGATACCAAATAAATACCAATTGTAATCAATGCATAAGCTTGTAAAAATACCAATTAATATTTGAATTAAAATCAAGCTTACCATAAACGTAATTTGTTCTTTAAAAATGTAATGATATTATAAAGCAAGCATAATCAAATCATATATATGTATGTATGAAATTGAAAATACCAACTGAAATTGATACTAATTGAAATTTGAAACATACATATATAAGAAAACAAATATGAGTATACGAAAATAAAATTCTATGAAAATCATGTGTATAACTCATACCTACCACCCTTTTCATGCACAAGTTTAAAAGATATTCAATAAGAGTATATAAGGCATGGTCTTTGTTGACACTTAAAAAAGACAAGATTCTTATTGGTCTAAACAATGTCTAAACTTGTTGACATTTATAAAAGACAAGTGACAGACGAGCTGAAGACCAGTTTTTCACCCATCTCCGAGGGATAAGGAAGCAACTTGGACTCCACTGATCCAGCAAGCAGACAGTGAACCCAGATTGTTTCTAAACAGACCTCAGCAGGTCTAAGGTGCTAGCACTTAGCATCGCATGAGCCCAAAGGGATAGCCTCGCTTGAGAGGCTAACATCACTCGACTTCGCCTTGAAGCCATCCAAAGCCTCGCCAGGAAGCTAACTCGCAACTTTGCCAAAGAGGACTTCCAGCTCCGCCAAAAGGTTTCTTTCGGACTTCGCCAGAAGCTGCCTCTAGCTCCGCTACGAGCTCAATGCGGACGGCTCCGCTATGAATCTGCCACGGTCAACCTTTGACCAATCAAATCTCCGGATGAGATCGGATCCAATCAGATCAAATCCAATTAAGATCAAATCAGAGATCAAATTTGGCAGTTGATTGCCACAATCTCTTGACTCTCCTAAAACGAGTAAAAAGATCAGGGGAAATCCTCCAACGATATGAAAAGGATCAAAACAGATCGAGAAGGTCTACCGACCTGCCATTTCTAGCTTCGCAGAAGCTGATCCTAGCCTCGCAGCAAGGCTACTTTCCAGATTTAAATAGATTTGATTCAATCTGTTTCCATATCTTCAAGGGACGATTATACCCTTACTCTCCCTATAAATAACCCGCCAGGGGTACAGAGAGATCGATCGAAAAAAGAGAGAAGACTCCACAAGCAGAGACTTCTTCACAAAGCACCGTGCGTTCTCGAATTCAGAGACCTTTTAGAGAATTACTTTCTCTAGCCAGGTGTTGATATCCTAACATCGTCCTTCTTCTCAAGGAATCTCCGGAACCAGGCGAGAAGGAATTCCTTATTGAAGGCGATTTTGAGAAGCAGCAAGAGGGTTCTACCAACCTTCTATTCTCTGATTCCCCGAACCAGGCGAGAAGGGAATCTAATCGCTCGCATCGTCAAAGGGACAAAGTGGTCGTGCGCTGACCAGACTCCTATCGGCACACTTCTCCAGAATCTCTGAGGAGATCTACTTGTAATCTTTTTAAGAATACTTGTAATTTAGCTCCTCAAACCTTTTTTTTGTAAGTTTTCCCCCTTTGCAAACATAATGGAAAACAAGATGGCGACTCCGCTGGGGATGAAATTCTCCACTGCCGAGAATCAAGTGTCGCAATGCGACGAACAGACCTTCGGGTCTAACTCTGAATTCAGAAAAGCCGGTGCAGCCAGAGCCTTTCTGGCTAAATCTTCAAGGAAAGTCTCTGCGGAGACTGAAAAGGTTCTCTACGAACCTACTGTGGTATTTGGCGCAACAAGGAAGCACGTCCGCAGTCTGATTCCTTTACTTGTGAGAACTTGGTGGTTCAGTTCGATCAAGCAAGATTTGAAGAAGTCCTCTCTGGGGGTGGCCCAATGCTTCGAGCACGGAAGCATAGGAGGGTTTCCACGACCAAGGTTTCAAATCAGAAACCGGAAGCAGAATTCTGCCAACACCCCTCAGCCTCGTGTGTGGCTAATCAGGTTCCTTGCGAACCTAAGTCTCCTCTGCCAAGGCGGATATGGAAGCCTAAATAGAAGTCTCCGACCGAAGCTTCAGGCGTAGCTACGCCTAAACCGCGCCTCTCTCGCGAAGAAAAAGGCAAGATGCCTGTCTGCTCCAATCATAAAATCAAGACGGCAATCATACCGTCACCCAATTCAAGAGCAGCAATGCCTCGCGCCGGCCTCGTTCTCATGAACGAAGCTACTGTACCACAGCGTACGCACAGGGTCCATGACTACGAGGCCGAAGCCAAAGTACCATCTAAGGCTAATTACCTTCGCAGCAGCATAGCGGGTAAAGCACCATAGCGTGCTCCGCTTTCCAGTGCGTCAAGCACTAAGTTCGCGTCTGATGGCGAAGCTAGAACCAAAGCACTATTCAGTGCTAATCCTGTCTGCAGGGATAAAAGAAGTAGGACATCGCCCTATGTGCGATCCAAAAGAGCCTTTGCGCTCGATTACAGGGACCCAACCGGGTCTGATCTGAGGAAATTGTTAGCGGATAAACAAACCTCTTCCCCCTGTTGTCAACAAGTGGGATGTCAACTGCTGACACTCCACTCGGTCCATTGCCGGCTGGGACCAATCCCCGCCACGCCTCCAGGCCGACGATCAGTTTTTGATCGACTATCGGTACAAGCCCCGATGAAGCATCGCAGAAGGAGTATCTTGCGAGATCTCCCCTCCGCATCCGTCAACATGACTGGGAGAGGACGAGAGCTGCGCAGGGGAAGACAAACATCTGACGATGCCCCCTACATCTCCCCAGATCCAGACTACAGCCCAGGCTTAGGCGAAGTCTTGGTGCATGAGGAAGGTGTTTTTCGAAACACCAGATCCAGGGCGGCGATACCCTACACTTATGAACAGCCTTCTTCCTCGACGGCCCTAGCCTCGTCACAGCCCAGGAGATCGCTCCAATCATCGGACGAAGAAGATGAAGATAGTGGGTATGCCTCTTCGGCGACAGTTAGCTCGGTGCGAACAGACAGAGCATCAGTCAACATGGCTGATAACGTCAACGACGATCTTCGTCGGCGCCTGGAAGCTCAGGAGCAAACTTCCAAGACTCAACAAGAGGCTCTGGACAATATTCAGCAGATGCTCGCTCGACTCCTCAATAACCGGAATAACAATGATACCGGGAGCAATCACGATGAGGAGGAACATTTCAGCAATGAGCAGCCAAAGACGGAGAAATCCAAAGAGGGTTCTTCCTTAGACGCCGAAGTCCTTAAGGGCCTCCAAGCTCAAATTGCATCCCTAACTCAGAGGGATGAATTAAAGAAGGTAGGGGCAGTCCGCCCTTATCCGCTAGAGTGGGATTCGGTGCCATATCCACCGAAGTTCAAACCGCCAACGCTGCATACCTATGATGAAAAGAGCTCGCCAAATCAGCACATCTACTATTTTCGGTCTCAGACTGGTAATGTTATAAGCAATGACGCCATCATGGCTAGGCTGTTCATTGGTACCTTAAAGGGGGTAGCATTTGACTGGTTCCAAAGTCTCCCTCCGGGCTCTATCAACTCCTGGATCGACCTGAAAACTCGGTTCCTCTCTCGTTTCTATGAGGACGATACCGAAGTGACCATGGACAAGCTCCTCTCCACTGTGCAGAGGAAGGGCGAATCTGTCCGTGACTACATTGAACGGTTCAGAAACTTATCCTTGATGTGCCCAGCAGGGATGCCATTACCCATGCTCTTGCAGACATGCAGACACAACTTCCTAGACCAAGTGAAAGTTCGCATGGGGCAGTTAAAGCCCACACTTGGAAAGAATTGGTCGAACAAGCTGAGATAGCCGAGAAGTCGGCTAAAAAGTTTGAACCATCCGCCCCTAGAGGCAAATGGGGTGTGAACAACAAAGGGCGTAGCGACCTACCGCAATCTTCTCAAGCTAAAGGCAAAGAGACTATGTCTGTGGAGTTATCCGGAGATGTGCAGTCGAAAGCCAAGAAGAGTGGCTTCAACAATCAGGAGCCTAAATTCCCTCCAAAGCAGTACTCGTTCAAAGACGATCAGGTGGTCACCATATTCCATCTGCTCCACAAAGGGAACAAAATGAAGCTGCCAGATGCTCGGCGTCCCAATGAGATAGGGCGCACAAATGACCCTAAATACTGCCTTTACCACAGGATGATCCACCATCCTACTGACAAGTGTTATGTCCTCAAGGACAGAATACAAGCCCTGATCGATGCCGGGGTTATGACATTGAAGGCGGAGCAGAAGAAAGTCACTGCCAATATGGTGACTCTTGAGTTCGGCAAGGCTCCAAAGATCACAGTTCCTGACGGGACTTATTCAGTCCCTGCGCCATGGTTGGAAGTCAAGCATCCTCCAGCTATAGCTCAACATAATAAGGGTCTTGTTCCCTTAACATTGGAGACAGGAGAAGTCATGTGGATACATCCAGACCTCGTCCAAGACGTACAGCGGGATCTAAAGCAGCCCAACTCAAAGGGCAAGTCTTGCAATGTCATCTCCATCCTGCCAGACGATGGCAATCTGACATCGGCTTCCCTCAGTGATTCAGAAGGAGAAAAGCTTGCTTGCGCAGCGCAAGCCGATGCGCCTCAACAGACGGGCACCCGATCCGGAAAATCATACTTGAGGCAGTATGAAAAGTCTACTGACGAGACACAACAGCAAACGACGTCAGTGCAAGTACCAGCATCCACTCCAATCCCAACCAAGGGAAAAGAGAGGTCTAGGGAGGTACGATTCGACCACGTGTTGAAGAAACCACCAGGCCAAGGGTTTGATACGCCCTTTCGGTTTGACATATTGGCTCAGCTGGCCAATATCCCAGCTCGTATCACTATACACGAGCTCCTTCGCCTCTCAAAAGAAACAAGAGAAGCACTCAGGGATGCGCTAGCCAATTCAGAATCCTTTCTGACATGCATGCCTGAGATCCCTAACAACGACGTCCAGTCTCCTTGCCCGGAATGTCATCATGCATAATCAAAGGTGCCCGCTATTACCTTCACAGCGGAAGATATGCTTCTCAAAGAAAACAAGCACGATCGACCTTTGTACTACACCGGATATATCGGTTCAACATGCATTGAGAGGGTACAAGTCGATCCGGGGTCTCACTCAGCATCATCCCCAAAAGGCTTCTCTACTTCCTCGACATACCATTGTATAGGTTGTCCGCAACCACTACTACAATATACGGTTTTAACGTCGGAAGCAGTCATCCATTGGGGAAAATTTGACTCCGTTGCAGAATCGGGAGCCTGAAGTCAGAAGTGATATGCTATGTCATTGATGCTGACACATCATATAATCTGCTGCTGGGACGGCCATGGATCGATGCTAACTGGATCGTTTCCTCTACTCTGCACCAATGCTTCAAATATGTTGAAGATGATGCGACAGTACGAACTGTCTTTGCTGAGAAGCAACCATTCAAAGGGGTGGAAAATTACTTCACTGACGCTCTCCTATATCAAGAGACCGGTGGAGCACTCAAAGAACCGTTGCCGGACGATGAGAAAAGTGGCAACGAGGCGGATTCAGAATCCGAAGCAGGCATGCCAGCCATTCTGATTGGTGAACCAATTATAGCATGTCTCAATAATCCCCTATGTAATACTCCTTCAGAGGATGAAGGTGAATGGGTAATTAATGATAATATTTCTTTTGATTATCCAACGAGTGTTGGGCTATTTGAATCAATTACGGATAGCTCCCTACACATGCCTTTACATAAGCCAAGTGCGTCCAGTACACCCATGGAATCCACAGAAGGAGCCGTCTTGGTGATCCCGCCATCCAAAGAAGGTCAGTTACCGATAATCTTCGGAAGAACCCAACCGCGGGGACCTGCGGTCGCAGATTCAAGTTCAGACTCAGACACTCCACAATTCTTTCATTACGCGCGGCCAGCACGCCATATTATGAAGAAAATGGGGTACGACTTAAAGCATGGAGCAGGCCTGAATTTCGAAAAAGGAAGGCGCGGTTTGATGCGGAACTTTGTGCCAAAAGGGAAGCCTGCAAATTACTATAATAGTACACGCAGGGGGTTAGGGTATGTTACACCCACATCATCAGCAACCGTTCAAGTCAAAGATGATGAACCAATTCCATCACATTCAGCCTCGTCCTCCGAGTGGGACTCAGACATCAGTGTGGGAATGATGTTCGAAAACCTCACTGTTAATATGACCTCAAGCAGTCAATTGGAGCCCGCAGAAGCCACTGATGAGGAACCATGGGCCCAGCAGTTAGACCTTCAATGGGAAAAGCGATTCGAACTGCGCGAGCCACCCACTGAAAACAAGGTGATGCAGGTCAACTTGGGTAGTCAAGACCACCCTAGCCCATCTTTATAAGTGAAAGCCTATCACTTACAGAAAGGGAAGAATTGATAATATTCGTAAGAGAGTATATAGATGTCTTCGCATGGAGTTACGAAGATATGCCCGGACTTGATCCACAGGTCGCTATGCACCGTCTAAACATCAAGCCTGACGTCAAGCCAGTCAAGCAGCAACAACGTCGGTTTCGCCCGAACATCATGGAAGCTATCGAAGCCGAAGTTCACAAGCTCATTGCATGTGGCTTCATCCGGGAGGAACAACATCCAGATTGGGTAGCCAACATCGTCCCCGTCCTCAAAAAGAACGGGAAAATACGGATCTGCATCGACTACCGTGATCTCAATACGGCCTGTCCCAAAGACGAATTCCCACTGCCCATCACCGATGTCATGATTGACAACACATGCGGGTTTGAAAGGATGTCTTTCATGGACGGCTTTTCAGGGTACAACTAGATTAAGATGTATCCCGACGACGAGAAGTATACTTCGCTCCGAACACCATTGGGGGTATACTGCTACACTGTAATGCCCTTCGGACTGAAGAACGCCGGAGCAACCTACCAGCGGGCAATGAGTACAATCTTCCGCGATCATCTCCGAAAAACAGTGGAATGCTATATCGACGACATTGCCGTCAAAAGCCGCAACAAGAATGAACATCTTCGCGACCTGAGAACGATGTTCGACATAATGCGGGCTCATCAACTGAAAATGAATCCGACAAAGTCCTTCTTGGGAGTGTCAAGCGGCAAATTCCTTGGGTTTATTGTCACATCAAAAGGAATTCATCTTGACCCAGACAAAGTCAAAGCCATTCAGAGCATGCATCCACCGAAAAATCTCAAAGAGCTTAGAGGCTTGCAAGGCAGGCTGGCCTATATTAGAAGATTCATTGCAAATCTCTCAGGCCGCTGTCAACCATTCACCCGGCCCATGAAAAAGGGTGCTTCCTTCGTATGGGATCAAGCTTGCCAGGAAGCTTATGAAGACATCAAGAGGTACCTCACGAAACCTCCAGTCTTAGTGGCCCCCACATCAGGGAAGCCATTCTTGCTTTATGTAAAGGCTATGGATTACTCTCTCGGTGCCCTCCTCGCTCAAAAGGACGACAATGGCCACGAGCAGGCCATTTATTATCTGAGCAGAACTCTCATAGGAGCGGAATCTCGCTACAACCCTATCGAGAAAGAGTGTTTAGCTCTCGTCTTCGCTGTTCAGAAGACACGACATTATTTGGTCGGCTAGACCATACATGTCATCTCCAGAGTAAACCCATTGCGTCTTCTTATGACAAAGTCAGGATCACTGAATTCAAGATTGGCTAAGTGGGCACTTTTATTGTCTCAATATGACATGACTTTCATCCCTCAGAAGGCGGTCAAAGGCCAGGCCCTTGCAGAGTTCTTGGCTGCTCATCCAGTTCCGGAACATTCAAAACTTCACGAAGATATCCCTGATGAAGTCTTCGAGTCTTATGCAACCTCAGAAGAGGAAGTGTGGCAGATATTCTTCGATGAAGCATCGCGAATGGGCCCTAAAGGCAGGATTATTGCCGGAGTGGGGGTTGTGCTTACTCCCCGCAGAACCATGTTCTTCCCCGAGCATTTTCTCTGACAGAATCATGCTCCAACAATGTAGCGGAATATAATGCTCTGCTCATTGGCCTTCAACTCGCCCACGGAATGGGGGTACGCTACCTTGAAGCCTACGGCGATTCAAAGCTGATCATCAATCAGGTTTAAAGGCGAATACGAAGTCCGCCATGAGGATTTGGTGCCTTACTACCATACAGCCATCGAATTGGCTAACCTATTTGAAGGTTTCTACATCGGGCATGTGTCTCGATCTCAGAATACCAAGGCGGACGCCCTTGCTGCATTAGCAACAACTCTAGCCTTACCAGCCGACACCGAGTATCACCTCACAATCGCAACTCGACATCTTGTATGCTCCAAGCACATACTAAGAACTCGAGAAGTCTATAATGTCTCCACGGATCTTGAACCAAGAGACTGGCGCTTTCCTCTCATCGACTATGCTTTGCACGGTTTTCTTCCAGACGATCCCAAGGAAGCGGCGTCCATCAGACGAAGGTCTCTCCGGTTCTATTACGATCCGACTTTGAAGACACTTTACCGTCGCTCATATGACGGTGTTCTCCTCCGTTGCCTTTCCAATTCAGAGGCACAGGAAGCGCTCCAAGAAGCGCATGACGACATTTGCGGAGCCCATCAGCCAGGTCCAAAGCTTAAGGACAGGTTGCATAGACTTGGATATTATTGGCCAACTATGATAGCCGATGCCATCCAATATGCACGAAGGTGTAAAGCATGTCAGATTCATGCGGATTTCATACACCAGCCTTCGGAGCTGCTCCACCCAACTGTTGCTTCATGGCCATTTGAAGCATGGGGAATCGACGTCGTAGGGCCAATCAGCCCTTCTTCGACAAAAGGTCACCGGTTTATCCTAGCAATAACCGACTACTTTTCAAAATGGGCGGAAGCTATACCACTGGTTGAAGTCAAGACCTCCAATGTGGTTTATTTTATCAAGCACCACGTCATCCATCGATTTGGTGTACCTAGGCGGATCATCCATGACAACGGTCCCCAATTCATAAGCCAAGTATTCTATCGGTTCTGCGATAAATATCGAATTCAGAATGTGGCTTCAACTGCCTATAATCCTGCCGCCAATGGCTTGCGGAAGCATTCAACAAAACAATCATCAAGCTGCTCAAGAAATTCGTCTCCTCGAATAAGCGAGATTGGGACGAAAAGCTCGGTGAATGTCTTTGGGCCTACCGAACCACGGTGCGGACACCGACAGGCAATACGCCTTTTTCCCTGGTATATGCGTGCGAAGCAGTCCTCCCATTGGAAATCCAGATGCCATCGTTGCGTATAGCTCTGATTACTAAAACCACATCAGAGGACAATGATCGCCTACGCCTTCAAGAGCTCGAAGCTTTGGACGAAAAGCGACTACAAGCTCAGCAGCATATCGAGCTATATCAAGCTCGGATCTCAAAAGCCTTCAATAAGAAGGTCAAACAGAGAATCTTCCAGAAAGAAGACCTGGTCTTAGCCGTCAGACGACCGATGATTATGACGCACAAGACCAAAGGCAAATTCAGCCTAAATGGGAAGGACCGTTTGTGATAGAAACAGTCTATTCAAATGGAGCATACCGCCTCACGACTGCAGAGGGCGACCTACTTATGATGCCGATCAATGGCAAGTTCTTAAAGAAGTATTATCCTTAATCAAGGATCCTTCTTTTGATCAAGTTAACACTACACCTCTAATCAAGATCTCCGTGTCCAAAGTACACACAAAGAGAGCCTTTCTCTTCCTCCAAGTGAGATCATACAGCCATAAACTAACAGGAACCTGGCCGTGCACCGGTTATCCTAAAGGAGAATCAGGGTTATGCAGATATTAACCCGATAATCCAATATCCTTTAACGATTAAGGATAGAGGAAAATGTTGGCCTGTAAGCCCAACATAAGTCCTCGACAACTCATCATGCTGAGGGGAAAAGCATGGCTAGCCTAATTCAAACGATAGTTGGTAAAGGCATATCAAACCCGTTGATAGCTGGGGATTTGCTAAAAATCCTAAGGGACCAGTTCCCATTTGATTTCCTCTCCAAAATCACTTACCAATTCTCATCCATAGAATGGTAAGACCACATATACATTTCGCTGTTACGTTAACATTAAACCTATGACATCAATTCCCTCGTTTCTCCCTGTGAGAGCGAGACCTCCAAAGTCACTTACCAATTCTCATCCATAGAATGGTAAGACCACAAATATATTTCGCTGTTACGTTAACATTAAACCTATGACAGTGATTCCCTCGTTTCTCCCCGTGAAAACGAGACTTCTCCCAAATTCCACTACAAACTCGATACTTATTGACATTTATAAAAAATAAGTATCACCAACCTTGAGCTTGGTGGCGTCTCATCCGGTTATGTCATTGCGACCTCTAAACCAGCAGACAGCTAAGTCTCAATTCCGAGCCCTGTTGACATTTACAAAAGACAGGTCTCGATACTCGTTGACATTTACAAAAGACGAGTATCACCAATTTTTGAAGCTTGGTGGCGTCTCATCCGGTTATGTCATTGCGACCTCTGAACCAGCAGACAGCCGAGTCTCAATTCCGAGCCCTGTTGACATTTACAAAAGACAGGTCTCGATACTTATTGACATTTACAAAAGATAAGTATCACCAATTTTTGAAGCTTGGTGGCGTCTCATCCGGTTATGTCATTGCGACCTCTGAACCAGCAGACAGCCGAGTCTCAATTCCGAGCCCTGTTGACATTTACAAAAGACAGGTCTCGATACTCGACGAGTATCACCATTTTTGAGCTTGGTGGCGTCTCAATTGGTTATGTCATCGCGACCTCTGAACCAGCAGACAGCTAAGTCTCAATTTCGAGCTTGTTGACATTTACAAAAGACAAGTCTCCACCTTGAGCCCTGTTGACATTTACAAAAGACAGGTCTCGATGCTCGTTGACATTTACAAAAGACGAGTATCACCTATAGTGAAGCTTGGTGGCTTCTCAACCAGTTATGTCATTGCGACCTCTGAACTGGCAGATAGCCAAGTTTCATCTACCATTGAGCTTAGTAGCGTCTCAACCGGTTTGTCATTGCGACCTCTGAACCAGCAGACAGCTAAGTCTCAACTTTGAGCCTGTTGACACTTACAAAAGACAGGACTCACCGATGCTTGCTGACATTTACAAAAGGCAAGTATCTCCCCTTCAGCCCCGCAAAGGGCTAACCTCGAGATTGCTGACGTCTTAATCGGTTATGTCATTGCGACCTCTGAACCAACGGATAGCCACGTCTCAAAGATTACATCCTCAAGCAAAAATCAGATGATTAGAAGATGAACTTTCATTGATTTAAAAGGAAGGGTACATTGATATTACATCAAAGTTGTGTTTCATACAACACACCCAGTTGCTTAACAAGGTCATTTACGCAAAAGGCATACAAGTGGCTTTATCTGCTTCTAAGTCAAACCGACTGGACAAGGAAGGCCTTCCTCCTGCACAAGGCCGTAATCAGTGGTGCCGCAAGGACACGGTCATTATTCTCCACAAAAATGGCAGATCTTGCCAGGCCATTTTTGTTGAAGCCTGGCAATAAAAACCTATCGCCGCCAACACGATAGATCACGTATAATGGGAATCGGCAGTGATACCAGTGATCTAACGGGTGTAAGGCCCGTTTTCCCGAAGTGGATCGCCCCTAAAGGCCACCAAAGTTGAAAGTTGGCAATGATGCCGGCGATCCCACAGGCGACGCCCACTATCTTGAAGCGGATCCTCTCCGGTAAAAGCGGCGGCCAGCCTCACCTCAGAACGAATCATCTCGGATAAAGGCTGTCAATAGCCTCTGGGACACACACCCGCTGCCCCGAATTGTTCCTCCTGCTTAAAAGTAAAGCTTCAACTGGGAAGCATAAGGCAATTTCATGGTTTCTTCCATCAAGTTACCAGACTGGCAAACATAGCCCACTGCTAGGCAAATCAGAACAAATTAGCAGTTAAGCACAGAGGAAAAAAAACTGCAAATCAGAATTTTTTTGGGTCAAAGCAATCCAATTTCAGTAAAAGCAGAGGACAAGCCTCGCCTGCACAGCACTGATGGGCTGGCTCAGCAAACGCCAAGTCCTAGCCTCGCCTATATGGCTAAGCCAGACTGATCCTATGGGACACAGTCTTAGCTTCACCTATATGGCAAGACTGGCTCAACCTTGAAGGTACCAAGTCCCAGGTTCTGCCTGTGCAGCGGACTTAACATGCAGTGATCTTTCTGGGAAGCTATGCCAAAATCCTTCTCTACAGATCAGTCAATTGCAAGATAAAGAGTAAGGGAAACTAATCCCTGAAGCAGCTGTTAAAGCTAAATTAAGGGAGATAAATTTCCTGAAGTCAGTGAAGTCGTTGAATGATCAAGACTTACTGGTCCTTGGCCGGGTAATAACCAGAGTGGGCATTCCCACTAATTCAGAGATCTGAGTATCTCTCTCAAACCAAGAGAAGAGGAGAAGAGCAGACCACTTCTCTTCAGAGGACCTCAAGTGTCCTATTTATAGGCCTCATGGCCTGAGCACTGCCGCCTCAACCGTGGAAGCACGAGCGCATTTAAGGCATTTACTGCGCCTTGAGAATAGGGACGATTTCCCTTGGAACCGTGCAAAGGGAGAAACGTCTCCCTCACAAAGGCACTTATTGCGCCTTGAAGAAAGGGAATATCCTCCCTTGGAAACGTGAAAATCGGAGAATATCTCCCTCGATCAGCACGAAGAAAGGAGTAATCCTCCTCGTAACCAGCCCACGGCAGTTGGTCTCGGGAAAGCGACAGATGTTCCAAAGCGAACTTATCTAGCTGTGAAGCTACCCAGACGCGAGTCTACATGATTCCTCGGCGAATCTACATCCCAAAGCAGGATTTAAAGCGAAGCTGAACTCAACCATCATGGCGACGTTCATACTCCACACACCACCGATCAAAGCAATTCAAAGTGTTTCGAAGCCTGAGTTGTTGCAGACTCTCGAAAACTTTGAAGGGGGTCTTGTTGACACTTAAAAAAGACAAGATTCTTATTGGTCTAAACAATGTCTAAACTTGTTGACATTTACAAAAGACAAGTGACAGACGAGCTGAAGACCAGTTTTCCACCCATCTCCGAGGGACAAGGAAGCAACTTGGACTCCACTGATCCAGCAAGCAGACAGTGAACCCGGATTGTTTCTAAACAGACCTCAGCAGGTCTAAGGTGCTAGCACTTAGCATCGCATGAGCCCAAAGGGATAGCCTCGCTTGAGAGGCTAACATCACTCGACTTCGCCTGAAGCCATCCAAAGCCTCGCCAGGAAGCTAACTCGCAACTTTGCCAAAGAGGACTTCCAGCTCCGCCAAAGGGTTTCTTTCGGACTTCGCCAGAAGCTGCCTCTAGCTCCGCTACGAGCTCAATGCGGACGGCTCCGCTATGAATCTGCCACGGTCAACCTTTGACCAATCAAATCTCCGGATGAGATCGGATCCAATCAGATCAAATCCAATTAAGATCAAATCAGAGATCAAATTTGACAGTTGATTGCCACAATCTCTTGACTCTCCTAAAACGAGTAAAAAGATCAGGGGAAATCCTCCAACGATATGAAAAGGATCAAAACAGATCGAGAAGGTCCACCGACCTGCCATTTCTAGCTTCGCAGAAGCTGATCCTAGCCTCGCAGCAAGGCTACTTTTCAGATTTAAACAGATTTGATTCAATCTGTTTCCATATCTTCAAGGGACGATTATACCCTTGCTCTCCCTATAAATAACCCGCCAGGGGTACAGAGAGATCGATCGAAAAAAGAGAGAAGACTCCACAAGCAGAGACTTCTTCACAAAGCACCGTGCGTTCTCGAATTCAGAGACCTTTTAGAGAATTGCTTTCTCTAGCCAGGTGTTGATATCCTAACATCGTCCTTCTTCTCAAGGAATCTCCGGAACCATGCGAGAAGGAATTCCTTATTGAAGGCGATTTTGAGAAGCAGCAAGAGGGTTCTACCAACCTTCTATTCTCTGATTCCCGAACCAGGCGAGAAGGGAATCTAATCGCTCGCATCGTCAAAGGGACAAAGTGGTCGCGCGCTGACCAGACTCCTATCGGCACACTTCTCCAGAATCTCTGAGGAGATCTACTTGTAATCTTTTTAAGAATACTTGTAATTTAGCTCCTCAAACCTTTTTTTGTAAGTTTTCCCCCTTTGCAAACATAATGGAAAACAGTCTTCCAATCATCCGCCCTTACATTGGTAGGGGTTTTCAAAATCATGATTTGAAGATATTTTAACATATTTGAAAACTCTACCAATTGAAGAATAAAAACTAGTTTTAAAGTAATTTTTGTAAAACTAGTTAAAGATCCTTCAAAAATGAAAATAAATCATATATCCCATGAAGACTTGAAAATCACATAATAACTGACATTCAAAGTCTATAAAACACACATATGCTCATGAAATAAAAATTATGAGTAAACACCAAACATAGAGTGTATGAATCTTGTAATCAACAAAATCATAGAAATAATACATTGAAGCTCATATGAATTTTCTTTTATCAAAATCAAGAAATCATCAAAACTAAATACGCTTCAAGGTATATGTATATTTTATTGAAACTAAAAATATACATTCATATTTCAAACACAAACGAGTTCATAATAAAAATTTTGCATGAAAAACAAATGACTCTAGGATAGACATGTATATCTAATAGTTTTAGACAAAATTAATATATACATGAAAATAAACACATTTTTATGAAAACATATACAAAAATAGGAAAAACAAGTATAAATGAAAGAATCATCAAAACTAGGTTATACATGTACATGTAATGAGTACAAATGAGTAATGAAGTACAAACACATAATAATCAAGTGTAACTCACTACTTGTACAAGTATAAATATAAGTTTTAATAAAAGTTCTATCTAAACATGTAATCAAAATATGAAGTGCAAAAAACATCAATAGACATGATCATTAGGGTAAATACACGTGCTTTAGAGTTAGAATATACACAGTAACTAAACAACAGTGAGAATACAAAATATGAATCCATATGAATATAGGTGTATCTCAAATACTACATATGAATATCACAAGTCTAACTAACATGGCATTTAACATAATAATCATGAAAAATCAAAAAATGCTAAATGTCAATCAATGAGAGCATATAAGTAAAATGGGAGTTAGAGATAATTGCCAAAACGAATAGGGCTAATCTTTAGGTCTCCAAACTATGATGGTCCTCCCACTAAATATCCTTGAAGGTGATACATCCAATGTAGTGTCTATCAAGCTCAAACACACCCACCATCAAGACACCATTCATCTCATGTCATGTGAGAGCCCACACCTACATCAAATACAATAAGGGTGAATTTTAGTACCCATACTTTTGTGGGTCCATGGAAGTTAGCATCTTTTCTAACCCAAACAAACTTATTTGTAAAATTTGAATTATATATTCTATTATAATAAAATCTTGCAAAGTGGCCCGTACGTCCACAATGTGTATAACTGTACACATGAGTATATATAGAATCATGTGTGTGAGTATGATAAACATGTGTATGCTGAGTTTTATGTGCATGTATATGAGGGGATGTTTCTTGCGAAACATGGATTCAATAGTGTGTGGCTCATGGCACATTGGCTCAAGTGGAGTCCAAACAATCTATACTCTTTTTCAAAGCACATATATCATTTTCAATAATTGAAGAAGATTTAAAGCAAGCAACATGTTTATCAATAGAAGATGAATCTATAGTAGCATGACAAACATGGAAATCAAAATTATTTTTCAAAGAAATATTTTCTTTTAAAACTAAATCTAGTTCTTTGAAATTGAAACAATTTTATTTTTCAAACAATCATTCTCTTTTAAAACAATTTTAAGTTTTGAAAATAAAACCTCATTTTTCTCCAAAACAATATCAAAATGATTTTTATTCTTCAAAATTTCATTTTTATTTAAAAACAAGTTCAAGTTGGACTTTCAAGGAGTCTCTTTCACTTGAAATCTTAACCCTCTCTTGTAAAACCATGTCTAGCTTTGAAAATAAATCCTTATTTTCTTCTTTTAATTTAAAACTTTTCTTTTTCAAAAGTTTGTATTTTTTTAGCAAGTTTTCACAAAATATAGATAGTTCTTCATTTAAAGCATCTGCATCCATGTTATCATCACAAGAAGAACTAGCACTATTATCTAGATGAGTATCCGAATGTACTTCAAGGGAGTCAATCCCTTGGACCATATAGCAAGTTTCGTTGGACTTATCTATCAATGATTCCTTCTCCACAAATTTTTTCGTCTGTAGCTTGGGAGAGGTCAATGTGTTCCACACTGCAAAAGCGGAATCACAATGAGAAATAATAGAAAGATAATCTTTACTAAGTGTGTGCCTAAGTCTAATAAGACTTGTGCATCGGCCTCTATATACTTGTCATTATCAAAATAAGATTTCTTGGTAGTGGTAAAGTAAACATGCATTCCTAAGGTTTTAAGGTATAGACTCATCTTATATTTCCACATATCAATGTTAATAACATCATACATGGGAGAGGTCATGAAATCTATGAGTGTATAAACAATATGTGTGCAAATACAAATCTAGATTAGTAATCCAAGATCTCACTCCTAAGTGATTAAACCTAATATTAAGAGCGTAGGCTCTGATACCAATTGAAAATACACCTAGACGGGAGGTGAATAGGTGTACTAGCTAATCTAATAACAAATGATACAGAATTAAAAACTCAATTGCAACACACTGTGTAACCAAAGAGTGTAGCCGAATTCTCCGTGAAGGGCTCTAGACTATCTCCTCGAGATTCCTCCTGATTAAAAGTTGTGGTGCTATATGAAGCTCTCTTGGTTTAACACATGTATGGCACACACAAAGTATATCTAGCAAATGAATATGTGCAATATAAAGCAATGCAAGATATAAGAAAGATAGAGTATAGAGATAGTGGATCAAATACAAACACAAAGATATTTCGAGGTTCGAGATACTGCTGTACATCCCCGCCTTCACACAGAAGGATTTCCACTATATGTCCACATAGGACCTTCCACCAAGGGACCTCTATCAAGAAATTACAACTCTACACTTGGAGTACACTACTTCACTCTCAAATACAACCACCTCTACACAATAGGGACAAGGCACAAAGCCAAACCACAATTACCTCTACACAAGAGGGATAGGCACAAAGCCAAAACCCAATCACCTCTATACAAGAGGGATAGGCACAAAGTCAAACCACAACCATAATCACCTTTATACAAGAGGGATGAACACAAATCCAAAGTAAAGAAGAGATTACAATCTTGGTGATCACAATAGACCACAAACAACACTTGGTGATCACAAAAGACCACAAATAATTTTTCTCACAAAAATAAGATCCTCCTGGTTGACCGGCCCAACGGTATATTTTTTATCGCTGGCGCTCAGGTCGACCGCCCGGTCGACCGGGCACAGCCTGTCGGCCGACCGCCTAGTCGATCGGCAGTACTCGAAAGTGGGGTACTTTTGAGTCAGTCGACCGCCGGTCGACCGGCCTTCTTGGTTGGCCTTGTGCACGTATCTTATGCACATCGGTCGACCGACCGATCGACCGACATCTGGTCCGGTCGACCGTTCGGTCGACCACCAGCTGTCTCTGGCTGAAATTATGGGCATAAAACTTAGTCATTTTAACTTCTATAAAATCCCATAAATTTTCATAAATTTCACAAAAATCAGTTCCTTATTAATATTTGAAGAACAAATATGTGTGACCAAAAATCAACACATATTACAAACTATTTGAACTATTTTTGTGATATAAAATATTTGGCCTTAAACAAAAATCGTATTTTTCAAAACATAGATTTTGAAAAGATAAACGTTTCTCCAGAACTTGTATAAATACAAAAACAAGATATTAAAACATATTTGAAGCATATTTGTATGGATAGAATCCAATACACATGTACATGATATATCTATATTTTTGACAGGAAAAAATAGGTTTTGTTAATTTCAAACTCTAAACGCATGAATAAGATCGTCAAAATAAGTTTTTCTAAATATATGAAGCACAGATGTGTATAGATAAAATCCAATATACATTAAACCATGTAAACTTATTTTGATTCTATCTTTTCATGAAAACCATATATACGTATATTCGAAATCCAAAACCTTTTAAATGAAAATCAAACATATTGAACTTGTGTGCGCGTGTGAAATTGAGCATATCAACACTATCTATCTTTACACAAGATCTAAACATAAATAAACTTAACACAAACCAAAGTCTTCTTGTAGAACTCCTTCTCTAAGCCGACTCGATCTAAACACGATCCAACGAGCTTGACTCCAAACGGAGTACTTGATGCGATCTTGACGCGCGAGCTCTTAAATCTACATGTGTTAGCTCTAAAATTTCTTTATTGAAGCTAAGCACCTACTAACATTTTGATCAATAACTGAAACTATATAAACACAAGATCATTAGTACTATAACTACATGAGTTAATCATCATCAAAACTAGACTGATTGACCTTTGGGCCAACAATTTATTCTTTTTTTCTCACGCTAAAACCTCTATTTCTTGTATCAGCATTATAGAAGTTGTATACTTCATCATCTGTTGTAAATTACTGTCCGAAAAAAATAACTATGCTTCCAGATATTTCTCCATGTAAATTCATTTTTACCAAAATAAATGTTAAATTAAATAAAAAGAAATAATTGAAAATAACACATCTAAAATATAATAATTAAGACTGCGAATAAGGTCACAGTTATAAAGATAATTATGACATTATTGACTAAAAGACATGACCGTAGTCGCATCTTTTAGGATATCTATAAATATTACAACAAAGTATTCTTTTGTAATACTGCGACCTTTGTCGCATTCCTTAATATATTAAAGGACTGCAGAAAAGGTTGCACATATGATGTAATTACAGACTACGACTAAGGTCGCAATTATAAAGAAAACTGTGACATTATTTCTTAAAATAGCGACCATAGTCGCATCCTTTAGAATGTCAATAATATCACAAAAATTATTTTATTAAATATTTTGGCCTTTGTTGCTGTCCTTAAAAATTTAATGACCATAGGATAAATATGGACTTTAATAAATTAAAAGATTGCGACAAAAGTCACACATCTAATGTAATTAAAAACTACGACTAAGGTCGCAATTATAAAAATAACTGTGTCATTATTAATTAGAAAATTGCGACCTTAGTCACATTTTTTCTATAAAACTTAAACTAAGTTACAGTATCATGTAAGTTACCCAAAAAAAATTTCAAATGAAAAATACAAAAAATAATAAAAATAAATAAAAAAAAAAAAACTAACCCCTTGATTAACATCCAAAGACCTCAATCCTTTTGGATTTTCTATATCTGTGATGAAGTCGTACCTAGTGATATATGATTCATATTAAGATCAGAAGAAAGTGAGCAGGGCATCGACGACCTGAACTGGTAGGAGATGAGTTCTGATTGGGGTCAACATTAAAATTATAGGGATATCTAAATCTAATGGAGATCCCGATGGAGAGCTAATGAAAATTTAGGTCTGCAAACTAAAAAAAGAAATCTGATCCTTCTCCTGCTATTTTTAGAAAGACTTTCTCTGCAAAACTCAAATATATATCTGACAGTGCGCAGAACTAGAAAATTAGAGAAAAATAACAATAACAATATAGATTTACTATTATTTAACACAGAGGCATTTAGCAATTTCAGTTGTTTCTATAAGCGGATCATCATTTAAGATTGTAGAATGCTGTGACTAATAATGTGTCATATCTCCGCCGACTGAGAGGGATTCTTAGCTGTCGATTGATATACATAGTTCCTCTCTGTGTGTATATATAGAGAGAGATAGACCTGTGTCCTTCCAAAAGGATTCGGGCCCGAATCCTTCCCACTCAAATTCAACCCTCCGACATTCGAATACAAGATCCAATCCGTTGAAGTTGGTCTATATTATTTCAAGTATTTATAAACCAAAAATCAAGTGTTTTGAATACCTTTTCCCCATAGATCGCAAAATGAACAGTCGAAAGTAGTGAGTTGGTTAGATCTGTAACTTTAGACATATAAATTCTCGATTAGGCTATGATCTAAACATTTAAAAACCCCTACAAACCAATTTTTGCTAGATTTTAAATGTTCTACACCGTTAAACTAACCAACTCACTATTTAGACCGTCCATTTTTCTCCTACTTGATGCAGAGATAAAAAGTATTCAAAACAGTTGATTTTTAGTTATAGATACTTGAAATAATATAGATCAACTTCAACGAAGTGGATCTTGTATTCGAATGTCGGAGGGTTGAATTTAGGTGGAAAAGATTCAGACTTAAATCCTTTGGAAGGATACAAGTCTCTCCCTCCCTCTCTCTCTCTCTCTCTATATATATATATATATATATATATATATTATATATATATATGAGAAAAATGTATATCAGTCGCCGGCTGAGAGTCTCTCTTAACCTGCGTTGACGTGGCATAATGTTAGCCACACTACTAAGTTGCGGCCCGCTTATTGGAATAAGTTAAATTACTAAATGCCCCTCGGTAAAAGGTACTTGTCCCGTAATTGTTTATTATTATTTTTTCCCTATTTCTTTTACTGCTCTTTGTCAGATTTAGGGTTTCATTTTCTTGCCATAAAGTTGTTTTTGAAAATAGCGAATTCCGGATCACGGTTTTTATTTTATCAATTTCCCCCCGCAATTTCTTAAATGTAGAAGATTTTTATTTTATCATAATAATAAATTGTCAGATAAAATTAATTTTGTGACCATAGTCGCAGTATGAAATTTCATCTTCAAACGATTTGTTTTTACAAGACATCGGTCAAAGTCGCAGTGCAATTAAAATTATTAATAAAAAGACTGCAACCTTGGTCGCAAAATGAAAAATAAGTTCAAAAAAACTGCTATTATATAAGACTGCGACCAATGTCTCAGTCTTCTAATCATCTTAATTACTTAACTTTCGAGATAATTTTTACTGCTTCAATGACTATGTCTCTTGTTTCATAAGAATGCGACCATGGTCGCAGTATCCTATTTAGATTACTTAATAAAAAATACATAACCAAGGTCGCATTGTTATCAAATAAAACATTCTCAAAGAGACTGCTGTTACATAAGAGTGCGATCGAAGTCGTAATCTTCTAATCATCTTAATTAATTAACTTACGAGATTATTGTCACTTCTTCCATTGACTGCGACTCTTATTATATAAGACTCTTGTTTCATAAGAATGCGACCATGGTCGCAGTATCCTATTTAGATTACTTAATAAAAAAATACTATGACCAAGGTCGCAGACTGCTGTTATATAAGACTGCGACCATGGTCGCAGTATCCTATTTAGATTACTTAATAAAAAAATACTATCACCAAGGTTGCAGACTGCTGTTACATAAGACTGCGACCTGCTGTTATATAAGACTGCGACCATGATTGCAGTATCCTATTTAGATTACTTAATAAAAAATATTATGACCAAGGTCGCAGACTGCTGTTACATAAGATACTGCGACCATGATCGCAGTATCCTATTTAGATTACTTAATAAAAAAATACTATGACCAAGGGTTGCATTCTTTTAAAATAAATTATTTTTCTAAAATTAAGTTATCAAGATCTGTAATTTTTTTTTGTTTGAAAAAGCTCAAAATTTTTCAATCTGTAATTTTTTTTAGTGGAGGAACAGTTGTAGCAGGTTAAAGTGAAACTGAGGGTATTTCAGTCATTAGGCGACGAAAAGTGATTGAGGGTCTCCTTTTACCGCCTAAATTTTTGACTTCTCTGTGGCTAATATGAAGCCACGTCATGCCGGCTGAGAAACTCTCTCAGCTGGCGGCTGAGGTACACTAACCCCTATATATATATATTATATATATATATATATATATATATATATATATATATATATATATATATATATATATTATATATATATATATATATATATATATATATATATAATATATATATATATATATATAATATATATATATATATATTTCCGTTGTTCGAAATTTCTTTATCTAACAGCTAAGAAATTTGATTACCATAATTATCTAAATTTTAAATTATTATTAACCCGGGTAGTTAGACAGGGTGTTACATAATAGATATATTTATTTGATATTCTAAATTATTGGGTTAAATCGTTTTAGTATGTGTGAATTCTTTCAATCCGATCCATATATTCTATTATCATATCTGACTGGTTCATTCAAATATTTGATATATCCTTGCATCAAAAATATTGCCTACAATGTTACAAAATTACTTACGCCTGTAACAAATAACTACCATAAGAGGTTAAAAACATATTTATTAAACAATTAGATAAACGAACGAATTTATTACGTCAGTGATGATATTTGATTCAGTTAATTTACTAATACTCAAAGTATATACTTATTGCTTAAATGAAACTATTTTGAATAAATAGTTTGACGAATATAATTAATTAATTTCCACCTGAGAGTCCGCATTTAACGATCCTGTTGCCAATAAACCTAACGGGTAAAAATAAATATCGTTCTTTTTTATTAAAAAATTAAAATATATCGAATATAAACTCAGCAAGTCTATTGACTGAACTCTTCGCCATTATTCTCTAGTGCAGATTAAAATGTCGCACTAACGCCGTTAAATCGGCCGTCAGGACCTCACACGTGCATGCATAATCTGATCACATGCGCGGGGCCATCTTGTTTTGCCACCTGATGTCATAATGCCGACACGTGGGCAGGCAAAAGGTCTGTGGGCCCCGGTGGGACCTCTCCCTCGAGTTTGTCGGCGGCAGTGGGCGCCCCCGGAGAGTGGCCTCTCACGTGCGAGTCGGTGAAAGTTGAAAAAGGTAAAAGAGAAGAAGAAAAAGAAGTGAAAAAGAACAAAAAAAAAAAAAAAAGAAAAAAAATGCATCCGCTTTGTTTTCTTGTGCGAGCGAGGTGAAGACAAAGGCAACTGGAGGAGGGGGTTTCACTGATGCTGGTAGTGTTTTTTAGCTTGGGAGTTGGGATACGCTTTTCATCACTTCTCACCTTTCGGTGTTTGGAGGAGGTTAAGCTCCTTCGCGTGATGTAGACTGTTCATCATAGCTGGCAGTCCGATGGAAGAGAGAACACTTTTTTTTTTTCTTTTGAGTTTACTCTCTCCTATCTGAGCCATAAATCTGTATAGCTGGATGACTTCTTCGCCCGAAAAATCGGATAATTCTTCGCGCGAATGAGCTAACCCGAACCCTTAGTGCGTATGCTTGCTTGCTGCCTTTGTAAGACTTTGGAT